>JAPKLY010003126.1:0-20063 GCA_026898435.1 Prunella vulgaris | reverse complement strand
CAATTTGTAGGCAATTAAAATTAATTGCCGAAATGAAAAAATAACATGTAGAAATTACGTGTTAAAATAATTTATTATTGGGAATTTGAATAAATTTGATTTTTAAATAATAAATAAAATTGGGCTTCAAAAAGCCTAATAAATTAAATGGGCCTCAAAAGCCTAATAATTCCAATTGGGCCTCGAACGCCTAATAAATCCAATTGGGCCTCTAAAGTCCAATTAAATATTTTTGGCCTAAAAAATTCAATCAATTCTTTTAGATCTTTAAAGTCCAAGATATCAAGCCCAAGAAATCAAATCTTCATAAATATCTTTGAAGAATATCAATTCTAACATCTTTTGGGAATATTCCCCAAATCATATCTTCCAGTCCATCAAATCTGGCCTGCAAATCTAGAATTCTACACATATAAATAGAGTCTCATTCTAGTCATTCAACAATTCACAACAAGTCAAGAAGGTCAGAGCTTGGAGAGAAACATCAAGATCCAACACTTCGGGCATCCTTGAAGATTCAAAGGCGTTTTTTGCGGCTTCAAGAGCGTTCTTTGAGTTCTTCATCAACAAAGGTGTTTTGATCTGGGATTACGGTGCAAAGCCTCAGGTCGGCGATCTTCATCAACAACGACGTTTGATTCGAGAAACACGACGTCAAGCCCCTCCAGTCAACGTTCAACTACATGTTCTCAACAACAATCAACATCGTTCATCCACAACGACACCTCCATAGGGAGTCCAAAGGTGAATACTCAACAAAGTCATTCCAACAAGGCAATATTAATTTGAAGTAAGGCTTAACGCCCCAAATTAATATCAACTTCAACATCAAACTCGGACCCAACTCCGAAAATCAAAAAAGTCCTTCCATAAGGTAATGTTAATTCGAAACAAGGCTCAACGCCCTCGAATTAACGTTCAACTCCAAAGTCAACTCTAGACCAGGTCCGACAAATCAACAAAGTCCTTCCACAAGGCAATGTTAATTCGAAACAAGGCTCAACGCCCTCGAATTAACGTCTATCTTTAAAGTGAACTTCGGACCAGCTCCGAGAAACTCGCAAATCAAGTCAAGATCTAGTCAAGACTCGAAGAGAAGAATCAGATGATCAAATAGAGATTGGACCCGAAACAATCACATTGATTTCTTTAATTCAGACATATTCCTTGTGATTTTATTTTCACATTATTAATAAAGAGTTATTAATTGTTGTGAGAAAATTCGCAGGTTACAGACTCATACAAGCTGTGACTCTTTAGGTAACTTGTTTGGTAAAAAAAATATAAAAACTCAATGATCTTATATCAAAAGAACATTTAGAAATAGATTGTGTAGTTGAGAACTTGTTTCATGAACAAATTATAGGTTGATAATTAAAGGAAGGACATGAAGAAATGTGTTGTGGAATTTGATTCTGAATGTACATTATTTTGCACAATTAACATGTATTACATTCATTGGAAATTGTATTTTTAACATCTGAGGATTTTACAACTTGGTATACTTCTAACAAAAAAAATAATAGAGTATCAGATACTAAAAAGGAATGACAAAAAGAGAGTTGTTGCCGATTGTGATTTTGAAGGTAAATTGTTAGCTAAAAGTTCCTCAAATTGTCTTTAGATTTTGGTGCATTCAATGAGTTCTTACTAAAATATTAAATAATTTACATGTTATTGTTTTATTAATAGATTATGAGATACTCAATAGGAAGGACAAAAAGACGGTTGTTATGGAGGATGCTACATCAAACAGTAGTAATCCTGAATATCGTCTGAAGAACAATTCTAGGCCCACGAACTGATTTGGTTTTATTCATTATTTTTCATGCGCTTGTTTCAAATTCCTCATTGGTAATGGAAATGAAATTTTATTTTTCTTCTTTACCCTTATATATGTTCAATAACAGTTTATGTTCATGGTGGTTACATCATTAATGTTTTGCTCTAATTTTGGAATAAGTATACAAAAAAGAAAGTTGTTGATTATTGTAGGGAGATTGATTGAGGAGGATGATTATAGGATGAGATGAGTGTAACAAATGGGGGTAATGACTACCTTATTTAGGAGGAAAATCAATGTTTTGGTCTCATTACCTACTATAATTACTATATACATATCCCCACTCTCATTACTATTGCGGAATTTTATACCAAGCGCCCCCTAAGATTGCATTTTTTCTTAGGGGGCGCTTGGTATAAATTTAAAATGGTAATGGTAATGAGTATTAATAATGGGGTAATCACTATGGAGCTAGTGATTACCCATTTTTTAACATATTTTTATAATTTTATTCATATACAATAAATAATACAAAACACTGCTAATGAGAATGAATTCTCATTAATCTTCATTCATTTCCATTCTCCACCCTCATTACCCCCAACCAAGCGGCCCATTAATATTTGTATCATTGGTATTGCTTTGGAAGGTGTACCAGTGAGATGTGGTGAGACGTATTATAGATCAAATTTATGCACAACTATTAAAGAATTAAGCTCACTGCAATTTGATGAGAGACTTCTAACGCCTATTAAGGAAATGTCGTTCTGGTATTTTTCAATGTCATTTCCACTGATGGTGCTAACCTTTTAGTGAAAAATGATATAATTATGAGAAATACATACGAAAGATTGTGCACACATTTGATTTTGAGACTGGAGGATTTGTGATTGGAAGGGAGCTTATGTGCAGCTTCAGAATATAGATGTCAGTTGTGGGTGTAAAAAAGTACTTCTGAGTACATATGACTATATGAGTATGAAATTCTCAAATGGGTATAATGGTACTTCAAAAGTGATTGAGACCCTTATAGCAAAAACTTAGAAAGGCCATAATAAGCAATTACGATGATAATGATAAAGATGCGGCTAATTTTGTTTCGTTGTTATTTTACGGCTCTTGTTTTCTCTCCATTACAGAATGGGTTGATATAATTTTCATTAACAGTGTATATGGAAGATATTGATGGAGCTGACCACTATCATTGTAATTCACTAGTTGTAGAAATGTTAAATGACTCAATTAGTCAAGCTTGAAAATAAAATCTGGTAGTTTTGTTTTCATTCTACTTGTAAATAAAAATTTATACTTTAAAATTTTCTTAATTTTAAATTAAAAATAGATTTGATTGTCATGATTTTTTTTTTAATATTTTGCTTATGCAAGCATACACATATTATTGAGGCTAAGGAGAACTTTTTTTTCCAAATTTTTTGAATTGGGACATGATAGAGCTGCATGAAGCCGTGAAACTTTCTAAAATTAGATAGGTACAAATATATCGAGCAAAAATAAAATTCAATAATTATTTATTACTCCACCTGTTTTAACTTTTTTTCTACATTTCTATTTTGGGATGGTCCAACTCTTTTTTCACACCTTAAATAATTTGCATTCACAAAAATTAATAAAATACATTTTTTATTTTTTATTATTTAACTCCACACTCATAAACTTCGTATTTTTCTTAATCTGTGTGCACAGATCTTTTGGAAAAAAGACCTGGGACAGAGGTAGTATGATATTTGCATAATGATTGTGATATATTTATCTAAATATGTATGTTGTTAAAAGCCACACAATCTGTAGGAAAGCTGGATGAATTAATAAATAGGGAAAATATACTTTTTTATCCTTTAAGTTCCATTAATTTTATTTTTCGTCCTCTTAAATTTTGAATTTTGATTTTAGTCTTTTAACTTACAAAAAATTATAATTTTGATCATGTGACCGGTTGAGTGACAGGACCAAAATCATAATTTTTTGTAAGTTAAAGGGCTAAAATCAAACTTCAAAATTTAAGAGGACGAGAAACAAAGTCAATTAAACTTAAAGGACAAAAAGTATATTTTTCCAAAATCTATGTAAAAATTAATTTATTAGAGTGCCAATATAAATTTAAATTTAATATTTAAAGAAAATTTGAAATTTATATAAAATAAAAAATAATTGAAAAAATTAAGTCGCTTTCGTAAAAGAGTGAATATGTTATTGCACACCAATTGCTTTAGGCATACAAAAAAAACTACGTTATCCTTATAAAAATATGAGATAAATTAATTTTTCTTAAATTTCATTAACTTTAATTTTAATCTTTTAAGTTATTTAATTTTAAAATTAATTCTTAAAGTTTGAAATCAATCTATTTTTAAATAAAAAATTACACATGAAATGGAATAGTAATTGTAAAACAAAAAAAATTAATTAAATTCTAATAAAAATTTGAAAATTTGATAAATATATACATAATTAATTATGAAAATACACTTTTTTATCCTTTTAGTTTTATTAATTTTATTTTTCGTCCTCTTAAGTTTTGGATTTTAATTTTAGTTCTTTAACTTACAATAATTATGATTTTGGTCCTGTGACCGGTTGAGTGACCGGGTGTAACAGCCAACAGGTCACAGGACCAAAACCATAAATTTTTATAAGGTAACAGACTAACATCAAAATTCAAGACTTAAGAGTACGAAAAACAAAGTTAGTGAAATTTAAAGGACAAAAAAGTATATTTTCCTATTTAATAAATATGAATGATTTGGATATGGACACTTAAGAGATTGACACTGATATTGAGAGGAAAGTATAAAAGAAATATAGTGAGGAAGAAATGTACACGATACTCGACAAGTGACGATGAGTTTGTGGAAACAACAACTAATCTGGTTGATTGCATTCCATCAGTTTCCTTGGGAAGGGTTGGTTTGGAAAGAGGTAATAATATTATAGCAGGTTTGTCATCACACATAAAAGATGTAAACTCGTCGTCATGGTAAAGTAGATGGTTGATTATACAATAGGTTTGGAATGTGACTTGCTTATCGAAAAGTCATACAGTTTTGATGGTGATGGTCCATCATTTAATATAAACTACATGAGGCCGATGTAAGAGGTTTAATACATTGTGTGCTCAGTGATCTTGCAAAGCAGACTCTAGAATTTGTCACCAAAGTCGAAAAGTCATACAGTTTTGATGGTGATGGTCCATCACTAATGACAAGGTAAAAAACTTAGAAGTATAATCAGGTGGGTAGCTCACTTGGCCGCTGGGCTCCTCACTTGAGTGAGTGACTCAGGTTCGATTCTCTTTGAAAATGAATTAAAGGAGATATAAGGTGACTTGGAGAAAAAAAATTTGGAGTATTAATTTGGGGGACTTAGTTGTTGATAGGAGAACTACATAATAGGTGATTACGAGGTAAATTACTCAAGGCTGAAGAGCTCACCAGGAGCTCGCCAACATGCCTAGAAGACACGTCACCAACCTTGACCAAGTCAACTCCAAAGAGGCAGAGGAGCTCGCCAAGGAGCTCGCCCAGACGCCTGAGGCTGAGTCAATGGTTGACCAACACAAGAAGAGAGAGAGCTCGCCTACTTACAGGGGAGCTCGCCCGCATCCAGGAGACAAAGCTGAAATCCACTACCATCACCACACCCGGAATAACACAAGGCAAGGAAGCTCTCTAGGAAGCTCGCCCAATCCAAAATATGGACAGTAGCTATATAGAGGACTAGTAGTGATGTAGTAGGACGAAGCGATGTAATAGAAGCATTGTAGTGAGTAAGGACAGGTGTAAGGACACTTTTCAGCATCTAAAGCCAAGTAGGCTCATAAGGTGCCACGTCACTACATGCAAACCTGTAAATAGGTCCCTTGTATACTCTCTCTCTCTCTAAGTTCACAATTTCAGAATTAGTTTCTCTCGCTAACTCTCACTACTCTCTCTCTCTACAAAACACAATTAAAAACATAATTACATTGTTATTGTTTGGTGGAATTCTTTGCTTTAAACAGCCACTTAAATCCTCAATTTGATAATTCCATCAACAATTTGATAATTCCAGCTAGAGGAAGGACCCCGAACTTTCGATCATTCAAATTCGAGAGAAAATTGTGAGGGTTCTTAAGAACATTTGAAGAAGTTCTTGAGTTTGTGCAAGAACACTTGAAGATACACTGAAAATTACCAGTTTCCAGTTGAATTACTAGAATTTTGGACTTAAACTCGACGGAAAAGGACCTTAAACACATGCGTGTTAGTAGATAAACCAGATTCTGGACAATGTACTTACATGCAAGGCTAGAAAAGACCTTGACAAAACATACCTTTGCTGGAAACTGACGAAGTCGACGAGCTACTGACCCAAGCTAGACAATGTCCAAGGAAAATACCTCAGCGACCACTAGGAGATGGAAGGGGCGAACTCCCCAGAAACAAACTGATGGGGAGACTTCAGGCCGAGCTCCCCAGTGAGCTGATGTCCCGCGAGCTCCCCAGCGAGCTGAGGATGCACCAGTGGCCCAAGATGGACTAATCCCGGCCCTCAGGGATATCATCAACGATCCTGGCGAGCTCCAGCGTCGCACTTTAAAGGCTGCAGCAGCAGAAGCAGGGCGAGCTCACTTATTAGGGTCATAATTGCATCTTTTTGCTATCATTTCTATATGGTTTTGATGTGCTTATGTTCATATTTGATCCTATTATGTTGTATATTGTGCATTTAACCCTTTTTGGCTAGAAAGTTTTGATAGTAGGTGAAAACGAGCAAAACAAGGAAGAAATGAGCAAGTTCTATAAAAGTCTGGATTTCCGGAGTCAAGCCAATTGGTGCAAATGATATACCATGTCGAAGAGTTCGGAGAGAGGGTCGCAACGAAAAATAAATTGAGTCAATCAGAGCTCTAGAACTCATGATATGATGAAAACGAGAAGTAGAGGATCGATCGGCACGAAAATGCCATTGGTCCACAGCCGAGCTACTTGGTCGACACCCAAACCCCTTTGGTCGCGTGCCTTGGTTCTGGCTCGCGCGGCAGATGAGTCAGATATCGACCATAGTTGACAGGAAAGGGGTTTGGTCGCATGGTTTGGCAGATTTTTGGATTTTCAGGGTTAAAGTCCTTTTTTGCGTGTTTAAATGAAGGGTATCTTGGTAAATGCATGGAGGGTACTATAAGTACTTCAATCTCAGATTTCCAAGGACATTCTCTCACTTTCCAATTCATTCTCTTAGATTCTTAAAAGTTAGGGGAAGTTACCATTTGGGTTCATTAGATTTCTTCACACGATTTTGTCGATCACTTTTGATCCACCGCTTGGATCGTTGATCCGTTTATTCCTGCATTCTTGTCACATCAAGAGCTTCGTTTTGACTGATTGAATTGTAATTTCCATTGGCGGATCGTTTGGTAGATTTTCAAGGTAGTGAGTAGCTTTTCCGTTACTCTTGTAATAGGTAAGACTTTGCAATTTCTATTCATTTTCATTGCAATGATGATTGTAGTTAGTCCAATTGTAGCTTTTCATATCAAATTAGCCATGGGCTAATACTCTTGTGCATTGGTGTATGATTCCTTTGGAGTAATGTGGTGCTATTGTTGATCTTATGATTGTAATGAGATGTTTGATGATTGATTCCCTACATTGATGATATGTATGAATGCTTTGCATGCTTAATTGATTATTTGGGCCGTTAGGGAATTAGCAAGATAGTAGCATTGAAGCTTTCCCTTAATACTCTTATTATTAGGCCTTACATGCTAGGTGTTTGATGAAATTCCTAGGGCAATGAAAATTGATCTTAGTGAATAGGCACTACAATTAGAGCTTTAATTCTGTAATTAGGAAAACCTTTGCACCTTAATGAGGCCTTGCCTAATTGATTATCCAATTGATCATTGCATGATTAAGTGATACAACACCATATGAAATATAGGATAGTATACTAATGCATATTCTCTCCACTTGCTCACTTTTTTAAAAAGGTGATAGGTAGTTTACTATTGTTGACAAGCTTAGTAGATAAGAAACCATACCCTTTTATTGCTTTATTGAGTTTTGAATTTAAAACAACAATCAAACTTTGCAATCTCCCATCTCCCTGTGTTCGATATTAAACTTGGTTACCTTGCTACTCCTACTACGATCACGTGCACTTGTGTGATACACATTTTAGGCAAACAAGTTTTTAGCGCCTTTGCCGGGGAGAAGGCTAGTTGTTTGGTTTGTTTATTGTTTTCTTTCTTATTTTCGATTTTGGTTACTATCTTTGGTGAGTTTTGATTCTTGTCTCTTTGTAGGTACATGTACACAAGGAGTCAAGGGGGAGATCTATTATCCTTTGAATTGGAACTAGAAGTAAGCCTACGAAGAAAAAGAAGAGAAGCTAGAGCTAATCAAGCTACTATGGAGAACAACATGAATGAAGCTAGAGATGAGGTTAGAGATGAAGAACCAATGGGACAACAAGTGCATCATGGTGATGAGCATTTGGCTCAAAGAGAGGTTCCTCCACCCCAACCACAACCTATACCACATCCTAATTTACCATACCAACCTTATCCACCACAAAACCAACCATTACATAACCACTATCCACCCCAATTTCCTAACTATCTCAATTATCCTATGCATCAACCTTACTACCCACCACCACCTCATAACTACCCACATACCCATATTCACCACCACCACAAAATCTTAGACCACAAATTGTTCATCCACCTCAAAACCTTAACAATGAACCACTACTTAGAGATTATTTTGAGCCAAGGGTGAATGAATTCTATGATGGTATTGAAAGACCACTTATTGATGCAGAGAAGTTTGAGTTGAGTACAAATCTATTGAAGATGTTGAAAGAGTCACCTTTTGAGGGATCAAGCGATAAAGAGGATCTGAATGCTCATCTTAGTAATTTTATGGAAATCTGTGATACTATCAAGTACAAGGGCATGTCGGACAACGAGAAGAATCTTCATTTATTTACCTTTACCTTGAAAGGGCGAGCTAAAACATGGATACAATCTATGAACCCCAAAGCTGCAACGTGGGAGGAGTTGTGTTCACAATTCCTAAAGAAGTTCTACCCTCCGTCGAAAATGCTCAAGGCAAGGGAAGAGATTAAGAACTTTCGTCAGAAGGCAAGAGAGACTATTTCTAGTGCTTGGGAAAGGTATCAAGCCCTACTTTTGGCATGTCCACAACATGGCTTAAAAGAGGAGGATATTCTTTTGACATTCACTATAGGACTTCATGAAGGGGATAAGAATTATTTGAACTCATGCGCCGGAGGGTTGGTTTGGACAAGAACGGTTCGCCAAGTGAATGAGAACATTGAAAACATTACAACCAATGATGCATTTCAAAGAGAAGCAAGTGTTGGAACGGGCGACCGAGTGTCTCTACTTGAGGAAAACATGAAGAATATGATGCTCATGGTTTATGGAGGACAAAACCAAACCCCTACTTTGATGCAAGTGAATGTAGTTGAAAATGTGCCTTCTCCTACACCTTCTACTCAAGAGGAGGTGAGTTATATGGGGAGACCCCAATACAATAACTCATTCCCTAATAATCAAAGGTCTTACATTGCTCTGCCATTTCGACAACAAGGAGGTCTCTATCCTAATCAAAGTAATCCGCCCTACAATCCTAATCGGAGGCACGAGAACTTTTCCTATTCAAATCCCAAGGGAGCAATACAACTACCTCCGGGGATTGATCGGGGGTCGAAGCCACTGAACAATGAGGGAAGAGGAAGCACGGATGATACTTTGGCACTAATTTAGAAAAAAGATGGAGGATTTGCGAGTGGAAAATGAAAGAAGACATGATGAGATAAATAGGAAGTTCGATGATCTATACAAATCTCAAGGGAATCAAATAAAGAGTCCTGAATTTAAAATGGGACAACTTGCTATCTCAATGAGTCCTCATGTCACCAAGGGTAAGTTTCCTTCAACAACCGAACCTAACCCTTGAGAGCATTGTAATGCTATTGCT
This sequence comes from Prunella vulgaris, assembly GCA_026898435.1. Lineage (NCBI taxonomy): Eukaryota > Viridiplantae > Streptophyta > Magnoliopsida > Lamiales > Lamiaceae > Prunella > Prunella vulgaris. The sequence goes on along the minus strand of JAPKLY010003126.1, from coordinate 10,271 downwards.
ACTTGTATTGATTCTAGAGGTGAGGTGGTGAAGAGTTGTGCTATAGAGAGTTTTCATGATGAATTGGTGGAAGAGGCTATGTGTAGTAAGGGGGTAGATTGTCTTGTGAAAGGTGATGAAAGAGGAATGGGGGTAGTCTTGAGGATGGATAAGAAAGATGAGAGAGTGAAGGGGGTAGGAAAGTTAGGGGATGTGGAAAGAAAGGTGGAAGAAGGGAAAGTGGATAAGGAAGAAAAGGTGGAAATTTCAAAAGGATTGAAAGATAAGCTTGATGATAGATTCAAGAAGTTCTTTGAAGTTTTCAAGAAGTTGTATTCAAATATGCCTTTTCATGAAGCTATTGAGCAAATGCCCAATTATACAAGGTTCTTGAAGGATGCTATGACAAGAAAGAAGAAATCCAATGAACCGGAGATGGTTAAGCTTACTCAAGAGAGTAGTGATTGATACGAAAATATCTGCCACAAAAGCTTAGAGATCTGGGGAGTTTCACTTTGAGTTGCCACATCAAGGGGAGTTAGAAGATGAGAGCTTTGTGTGATTTAGGTGCAAGCGTAAACATGATGCCACTCTCTATTGCTAAAAGATTGGGCTTGCATGATTTGAAGCCAACTACAATGAATTTGCACTTGACCGATAGTTCTAAAGTGAGACCAAGAGGAGTGCAAGAGGATGTGGTAGTTAATGTGGGGAAGTTCATTTATCCCGTTGATTTTGTTGTGCTCGATATTGAGGAAGATGTTGAGAGTCCTCTTATTCTTGGGAGACCTTTTCTTGCTACGTCGGATGCCTTGATAAATATCAAGCGAGGAGAGGTTACTCTAGGAATGAATGGTGAGAAAGCCACTTTCTCAATCCATGATACTTCCAAGAGTTCTCCAAAGATGCTTGGAGGGGAGGTGAACAAAGTCATCAATGAAGTGAGTATATGAGAAGATAAGGGGTTGAAGAAAGTATTGAAAAAAGGGAATTTTTGGAGAAGAAAATTGAGTGAGGTAAGTCACTCAACCCTCATTGATATTGATGTCACTTGAGCTTCATCGCGTCCGGCTAGGGGACTTTAAATCCAAGCGCTAGGTGGGAGGCATCCTACCATAATATCCTTTTTGTATCCTTTATGATGTGTAGATAGATGTTTGTTTTGATTTCATGATTTTGAAATTTGGAAGTAAGTGTGCCAATTTTGGTCCTTTAGTCCATGAATAAATGCTCTTTGCTTGTGTTTAATTGGAATAAGAATGGTTTAGAGGAGTTCATTTTTTGTTAGGTTCTAATTGATACTTGGTTTTGAGTTGATATGGAGGAATTCATTTGTTTAATTAGTTGAGCTAATCTTGATTAATCACTCTTTCCAAACTTTATTAGGATCCTTGATCCGAAAAAGTTTGGGGGGGTGTGATTTGTGCTTAATTTTTGATTAGCATGACTAATTTTTGATTGTTTGATGAGTATGGATGATATATTGGAATTTTTAGTTGTGTTGTGTAGGAAAAATACAAGAAAAAGGTGAAAAATTGAAGAAAATCGAATTTGGGAAGAAAAGGGCCTTGGTCGACAGGATAAGTCCTTGGTCGACACAAAAACCGCCTTGGCCGCGCGCCTGGAATCTGGCTCGCGCGTCGTCTGAGCCAGATGTCGACCATGCTCGACAGTTTAATGCCTTGGTCGTGCGCCGTGTACGTAAGTCCAATTTTGACCAATTTTGGTCCTATTTTTGACCACTCTTCCCAAGGTTGACCCACTATCTTTATACACCTTTTCTCACACACAAAAACACACACTCAAACACAAGATTCTTGCTACTTAATCTCTCAAAACCAAGAGGAAGAAGAAGAAGGATAATTCCTATATCTCAAGTTCTACATCTTCTTTCATTAATTCCTTCCATAGGTATGTTTATCTTACTCTCCTCTATCTAATTCTTGTATTTTTGTAGAGATTCCATGGTTAAATTCTCTAGAATTAGAAATTCCACTATTAGGGTTCTTGAGCATGATTTGGGATTTTTGATTCTATGATTAATTTTGTGTAATTAGTGATTGAATTGAGCTATATTGTTGATGGGTAATCCAATGGGAGCCCAATTGCATGTTGATTGTGAGTATTAGAGGCTTAATTGAAGATTGAAATTTGGGGGTAGGAATAGTGATGGATTTTTGAATGTCTTGTAGAAGAATTGAATTCTTATCATGATATTGTGCTTAATGCTATTAATTTTGAGCTTTATGGATAATAGGTTGGATTCACTTGTTGAGGATTATTTGTGAGTAGCATTGGCATGAATAGTATTGTGCATGACTATTTCCTTAATTCTTGTATTAATAGACCCCATTAGTCATTCTTAACGTGTTCATGAGCACTAGTTGGTTGATAGATTTGAGTCATTATTTTCTTTTGTTCATATTTTGCATTGTTTTAGGAAATTTCGAACAAAGGGAAAGGATAAATTTCAAGCTTGAAGACCAAGAAAGAAGAAGGTGAGGAGTATGAGGGACGAAGCTCAAAAGAAGTAGGGAGCAGGAGCTTTAATGCTTTGGGCCAAGAGATCACATCTCTTAGGACCGAGGTTGATGCTCTTCGGAATGATTTTACCATGATTCGTACCAATGCCACATCCATACGTGCTGATGTAACAGAGATACTAGAGGCTCAACGAGCAATCATGTCTTGGCACGTCAATAAGGGACACCTCAATCATATGGACTATCCTCCTTCGTCAAGTGAAAACTTCAGTATAACTTCTTAAGGATGGGTAATAGTTCCTATCTTTTATCTAGTTTTCCTTTATCTTATTTTTAATTAGTCACGACATTGGTATTGTAGTCTTATTGTTGGGATTGTTAGTAGTATACTTTGCTTAGTTTGCTTTGGATTGTTGAATTTTGCCAAACTTTTTAGACTCATGGTCCAAAAAAGTTTGGGGGTGTGTGTTCATTTTGCAAATCTCATTGCAATGCTATGTTTAGATTATTTTTGGTACTACTACTATGCCTTGATGCCTTATGTTTTGAGAATGTCTTGTTTTGCTTGTTGATTTTTGTGATTATTGTTGCTAGCTTTGAGTAGTGGATGCTTGAGATATGTTTATGGTTGTGTGGATGAGTTGAAAGTTATTGTTAGGTGTAATGGATTTATCTCTTGATTCTTGTTTTATCTTTGATACTTTTGATTCTATGATTCTTGAGATTTCGATGATATGAGCATTGTTGACATGATATGAGTCATGATCACCTATACCAGTGAGTTTTGAGCCATTAATGCCTGTTTCAATCTTGAACGGATGATAATCTTGTTGATGTGAGTTCCAAACATGTCCATTTTACTCTAGAACTTGGCTTTGGTCTTATTTGAGACTACATTAGATGAAGAGTTTGCGTGATATGATTTGAGGCATTTCTTTGATCTATATTGAGTCACTTTGCCCTATGAGCCTACCATTGATATTATTATCCATTGCATACCATTTTGTGCCTATTGACCTTTCCTTTGGCTAACCACACTTTAAGCCATTTTAGGGTCATAATTACATCTTTTAGCATCTATTTCTACATGGTTTTGATGAGATTATATTCATATTTGACCCTAAAATGCTATACTTTGTGTATTTAACCCTTTTTGGCTAGAAAGTTGTATTTTGTAGTGAAAACGAGCAAAACCGGCGAAAGATGAGCAAGTTCGTAAAAATCCAGAAATTGTGAGTTGATCCAATTGAGGCAAATGATATACCATGTCGAAGAGTTCGAAGAAAGGGTCATAACGGAAAAAGGATCGAGTCAATCGGAGCTCTAGAACTCAAGATATGAAAGAAACGAGGAAGTCAAGGATCGATCGAATGGGGCAGCTCGGGTTCGTGCACCTTCAGCTAGGGTTCGTCCGGCTAGGGGACGTTAAATCTAAGCGCTAGATGGGAGACAACCCATCCAAAAAGTTCTTGTTTAATTGTTTAAGTTGGTAGTTTAGAAAGTTTTGTTTGTGTGTTTGATTTGATTTTGGATTAGGAAGTAAGTTGTGCTATTTTCACTCTTGATTTTTACTTGTGCAAAATTGGTAGTAAGTTGGGGGAGTTTATATTGAAATGGTAGGATAGGTGTTGGATGGTGTTGTGCTTGCTAGTTTGTGGAATTGTTCTTAAATTGATTAGCTTATGCCATATTCATCATTTTCTTTCCAAACTTTTAGGATTTACAATCCGAAAAAGTTTTGAGGGGGGGTGTGATCATTATTCAAATGGGCTATGTGATTATAATTGTTGATGTTTTTGGTGGTTAAAAATGGTTTGAAGTGGTGTAGAAAAATTAAATTCGGAATTGTGGAAAAAATGCTCTGATCGAGCGGTTCATAACAGGCGTTCGAGCACCGATTCACTGGCGGTCGAGCAAATCGCGTCGACTCGAGCGGAAAATAGGCACTCGACTGGAAGGCATGTCCAGCGTCCGAGTGGCCGGCTTGAGCCGATCGAGCGGCTGTGGTCGTGTGATCGAGCGTGCATCCTAAGGTGAGTCCTTTTGTCCACTTTTCGTGTTTTGTCCTCACTTTCTTCCTACACCATTGTACACCATACTCCACATACAAACACACACATTTTACACCACATTCTTGCACAAACACTCTTCCAAAACACACAAGAAGAGGAGAGGAAAATTCTTGGTACTCAAGCTCTACATTTCTACTCTTCACTTCTTTCTATAGGTATGTTTTCTATACTTCCTTCTTACTCATGCTTGTTTACTTGCTTCCTTTTCCTCTTGTTAGTTAGTTTGCTATGTTTGATTTAGTTTGTATTGATTGATGAATGATCTTGGATTATGATGTTGCTTATGAGTATTCTGCTTTATTTGGAGCATTGCATGATCTTTTCTCCACTCTTTGCCAAACCTTTTTGACCCTTGGTCCAAAAAATGTTTGGGGGGGGGGGTGTGTTCGTTTCGTAAATCTCATTGCAATGCTATGCTTTTGATGATTTTTAGTGCTTTCTTGATGTTTAGGATCATATGCTTATATGATGATTCATTTTTGCTTGTTATGATTGCCTTATTGTTGCTCGTTGAGAGTTATGAGGCATGAGATATGCTTATGATTGTGTGGATGTGTTGATAGTATATGTTTGATGTAGTGGACTTATCTCTTGATTCATGTCTTGTCTAGTTTGCTATGGATTTTATGATGCTTGATATTTTGATGTTTTGAGCATTTTGATATGTTATGAGTCATGATAAACCTATACCCATGAGGTTTTGAGCCTATTATGCCCGCTTCAATCTTGAACGGATGATATATTCTTTGATGTGAATTCCACACACATACATTATACTCTAGAACTTGGCTTTGGTCTTATTTGAGGCTACATTAGATGAAGAGTTCACATGATATGATTTGAGGCCATTTTTTATCTTTATTGAGCCACTTTGCCATATGAGCCTACCATTGATATTATGATCTATTGCTTACCATTTTGTGCCTTTAGACCTTTCCTTTGGCTAACCACACTTTAAGCCATTTCCCTTCCTTTTGGGAACTCTCTTATCCCTATGATTAGTAGAGTGAAAAGAAGGAAGGAAGATTGGTAATTTGATGAAGAACTTGGTGGCCTAAGTGAAAGATATTCAAGTATGCATGGATTGAAAGAAAGGCAAGTGCTTGCAAGAATGAGAAAAAGGTTGACTTTTTACAAAAAATTGGTCAAGTTTGACTTTTGTTGTGAGTATGATCACAACTTGTCAAAAAGGGGAAGAATGATCTTTGAAAGTGTGATTTTGAAAGAGCATGAAGAGTATGTGCAACATTGCATGAAGAGATGAATGTTCTCTACTTTGATTCCTTCTATGCTTTACTAATCATACTTAGTCACTTTATCCATATGTATCCTTCCCTACCAAAGAGTCAACTCTACAACCTTATAAAGTCCTCATTGATGTGTGAATGATTTGTCATTTCAAGTGGTGGAGAATGTAGACTTGAGCCAAGCTTATGGTAGTACGTGTATGTGGTGTGATATATGAGAGAGCCTATACACTTGAGGCTTGAGTTATACACTTATCTTGTGAGGATCACGCATCATAGATTTGATATCTTGCTTACTGATTCATTGTTGATGGATGATAAGATGAGATTGCATTCTAGACTTGCTTGATATGGAGTGATACTTCCATGGCATTTGACTTGTGCTTGATGCTTCATAGACACAATTATTTCCCTATCTTATCGCTTCGTTGCTCGAGAACGTGCAACAATCTAGTTTGGGGGTGTGATTAGGGTCATAATTGCATCATTTAGCATCTATTTCTACATGGTTTTGATGAGATTATAGTCATATTTGACCCTAAAATGCTATACTTTGTGTATTTAACCCTTTTTGGCTAGAAAGTTGTGTTTTGTAGTGAAAACGAGCAAAACCGGTGAAAGATGAGCAAGTTTGTGAAAATCCAGAAATTGTGAGTTGATCCAATGGAGGAAAATGATATACCATGTCGAAGAGTTCGAAGAGAGGGTCACAACGGAAAAAGAATCGAGTCAATCAGAGCTCTAGAACTCAAGATATGAAGGAAACGAGGAAGTCGAGGATCGATCGAATGGGGCAGCTCGGGTTCGTGCGGCTTCAGCCAGGGTTTGTGCAACCACAAGCTGGGTTCGTGTGCCAGATCTCTGGTTCGTGCGAGGGAGCTTCCGCACGCACACAAGCACGATCCGGTTCGTGTGTCTATAGGCCAGGATCGTGCGATGGCTCGAATTTTCACAAATTTGAGGGTTGTTTCGTCTTTTCGCGCGTTTAATGAGGGATATAATGGTCCATGCCTAAGGGGTACTATATATACTTCATGTTTCAGACTTCTTAGATCATTCTTCACATGCACACACATCACTCACTCGCTCATCTTATTATAAGGTGATAGTTAGATTTGCTATTTCTTATTGATTTAGTAGATAGAAACCATGATCTTTTCTTGTTTTCACTAGCTAGAACCTTTGTGAACATTCAATACTTGCTTGATATCGCATCGTTTCCCTGTGTTCGATATTTAACTTGGTTAACTTACCACGACAACAACGACCAAATACACTTGTGTGGAAATCATACACGATTTTGGCAAACATCATTCCTTTTTGGAACTCTCTTGTCCTTATGATTAGTAGAGTGAGAAGAAGGAAGGAAGACTGGTGATTAATGAAGAACATGGTGGCCTAAGTTGAAAGATATTCAAGAAATTCTATGCATGGATTGATGTGCAAAGAAAGACAAGTGCTAGCAAAGCATAAGAGAAAGGTAGACTTTTGTTGAAATTATGGTCAAGTTTGACTTTTTGTTGTGAATGGCTAAAGAGTTGCAAAGAAAGGGAAGAATGATTCTTGAAAGTGTGATTTAGAAGATGCATGAAGAGTGTACAAAATTGCATGAAGAGGTGAATGACTTCTTACTTGATTCCTTCTATGCTTTACTAATCATACTGTTGGTCCCAAAGGCAGGTTTTGGAGTAAGAATCACTGGTTCAAATCTAGAAGGGGGGGTTGAATAGACTTGAAGGGTTCCAAAACTTTTTCGATTTAAGTATCGTTATAAAATCAGCAGACAACCTTAAAAGTAGTCTGATTTTATAAAATGTGTGCTGTGAAATTTGTGCGGAAACGATTTTAATGAAAACCTTTTAGTGAGATATGTGCACAAGTAAGAACAGAAATATAAAGAACACGATACAGGATTTATAGTTGTTCGGACAGAAGGTCCTACGTCACTCTCCACAATCCAACTGGACTAGTGGGTCTCTCCACTAACTTTCTCGCAACTCACTCACTCACTTGAGAGAAAACTCTCTTACAATAATCTATGCTTAAACGCAGTCGACTTTCAGACAGCTTCTACAAAGGTTACAAAAGATTAATATGAATGTAGTGTGTTGAGTACGAGTAGAGAATTTGATAGAGTTTTGGCAAGCTTAAACGCGTGATGATCTGTATCCGAATTCTCCACTGGTACTCTTTTTATAGGTTCAAATTACTAGCCGTTGGGATTGACTAGAGATCTGAAATCCTATAATTTAGGAATCAATCAATCATCGAGATTGAATGAATCTTCTTCATGATTCCTAGAAATCTTCGTGATCCTCAATCAATCAAGTTTGTCCCCTTGATTGATTGATCTTCTATTCTGGGAATCTTCTCGCCATCGCAAGTCAACCCTAAAGTGATTCCGTAGAATCTGGGTGTAGCCCAAGACCTCAGCTGATCTGTCTCTTCAGCTGGTATACCAGTTTGCTGGTATGTGGACCTCAGCTGATGTGCTGATCTGCTGATGCGCACACCTCAGCTGATATCTGGGACCTCGTCTGGTGTCTCGGTCCTTGGTCCTAGTGTTGTCTGCGACATGCTTTTCAGCTGATCTTCTGACTTCAGCTGATCTTGTACTCTTCTGATTTTCAACTCCAGATACTTCAGTGTCAGCTGCTCAGGTCTTCTGTCTTCTAAGATCTGCTAAGTCTTCAAAGCCTTAGCTGATCTTCTTCTGTATGAAAGCTTTGGATCATCTAGGGAGCAGGGTCTGTTCCCCCTTACTAAGAACCAATCTAATCCTAAACTATTCATCAGCTGACTAACAGTTTCAGCTGGTCCTATTACAAGCTGATTGGTTTATGTCATCAAAACATCTAACAAGAATATCCTAACAAATTCCCCCTTTTTGATGATATCAAAACCAACTCAGCTGATCTCAATAGATAGACATATAAAATCAAGACCAAATAGGACAGAAAGGAAGATCTTTAGATAAGATCTTTTAGACAGAAATTAAGGAGAAGTTGACAACAAGAAGTTGTCTGGAAATTTAAATACTTCATTAACCAACAGAAGAATTACAAGGAGATAAGATTCCTACCCACAGCTGACTCAGCTGGACTACTACACTAGAGATCTTCTGATGCTGCTAGGCACTTGCATCCAGTCAAGGAATCTTTTCTCTATTGCCTTCAGAGCAGGAACAGAAGTGTCGGGCAGAGTTGGAAGAAAACGAGTCACCATCTCCAACCAGATTTTCCAAATCTCTGTCCAGTTTGGCTTACCACTTTCATCAGCTGGCATAGGAAAGAATTCAAGCTCGGGTAGCTCAGGCTGAGCGTTCAGCTTGATCATGGCTTCAGTGATAAACTTATTAAAGGTAGGATAGTTCGTCTTCAGCCAGTCTCTGAATTTTATGTTCCTCTCTCTTTCTCTTCTGTTGTCTTCTTTAAGTACAAAGAACTGAATGAATGCTCTGGCCTTGATAGTTTTCCAAATTGATATCATGGCTTCTGTCATGTCGGGGATGAAGATTTCAATAGGCCCATCTATCAGGGGCTCGTCTGATCCAGATCCAGGTACAAGCTTACCCTTCTGCTTGCCTTGGGGTACAATCTTTCCTTCTTTCTTCATCCTCCTCAGATATCGTCTGTTCAGCTGGTCATTCATTTCTCGTTCATGTCTTTTATTCCTCTGTTCTGGAGTTTCCTTTTTTGCCAACTATAGCTCCTTGGCAAGATTTGCATCTAGTTCAGCGTTCAAAATTTGCTTCTGCTTCTCCCTAGCTTCTTCTGCCTCCTCTTATCTTTGTATGGCCTCAGCCAGTCTCTGATCTCTTATCTCTTGAGACCTTTGCTGTGCCAGGCTCCTGTCTTTGACATATTCTTCGACAGTCTGGAGCCTGGCAGTGAGAACACCATTATTATCCACAATTAAGGCCTTCAGAGCAGCCATCTCAGCTTTTAAAGCAGCACTGTCAGCTTGCAAAACAACAATAATAGCTGAGTTCTTTTCTTCTCCCTTTTTGATATCATCAAAGGCAGATGAAGAGGGAAGTGAGGAGGGAATTTTCTGAACAGTAGATCTAAGGTCCTCTTTGATAGGGAGTGAATGTGCCAGTTCCCAGAGGTCACTGGCAGAAGAACGATTCCTTTATTAAAGAGGAAAGCTCAAATATTAGTATTCAGTTTCCAAGGCTTATAACCCTCAGTACAGGGGCCATAGAGAGATTATGGATGTGAGTTCTGTCTTCTGGACTTAGCCCTCTGTCAGAAGGCAGAGGTGTCCGCTAATTATAGAGAATTATCATGCTGAAGGAAGAATCTCTCTTGTCACTTCTTACATCTGGCCACTGGGAGGTTGACTTACTCTGTACTCGGATGTAAAGGGAGCAGAGAAGAAGAGAAAGGCTGTCACTATCGTTGGAACCTAGTATATAGGTGTATGCAATCAACCGAATCAATATAGGAGGAATATTCTGGTACTTGCTACCAATAAGAAGGTGCCAC
>JAPKLY010003125.1:2666-14615 GCA_026898435.1 Prunella vulgaris | reverse complement strand
TTTTCCACTTCGTAAAGTGGTGACAAAATTAACATTTTCTGGTGCATTAGAGGAACTTTGACATTGCCCAGCAGGATTTTGTTGAGGTTGAGCAGGAAACTTTCCTTTCTCAACTGTTCTTAAGGAATTAGTTAAAGTAGATAATGTACTTTTAATATCATTGATGGCTTGTGACGTTTGGTTGTTGATGGTTGTTTGTCCTTGCATAAAGGCTTGTAAAGTTTCTTCAAGGCTTTTTATATGTGGTTTATTATGTTGGGTGAAATTGGAGTTGGGGTTTTTCTGGGTGGGAAAAGGTTGGGACACACTTTCATTTTTCCACTTAAAGTTTGGATGATTTTTCCAATTTGGGTTGTATGTTTCAGAAAAAGCTGATGGATATGAATTTTGAAAATTAGATAATGCATTTACTTGTTCATGACACATCTCTTTGAAAATAGGAATTTGTGGGCATTCATTAGTTACATGTCCATTAATGGCATAAATTTCACATATGTCATCATTTTGCACAAATTTTACTTCCTTAGGTTTCTTTAGTTGCAAACTTTCAACTTGTTTAGTTAAACTTTCAATTCTAGCATTTAGATCGTCTTTGTTAGGATATCTGTGTTAGATGTTTTGATGATATAAAACAAATCAGCTTGTAATAGGACCAGCTGAACATGTTAGTCAGCTGATGAGTAGTTAGGATTAGATAGGTTCAAGTGAGGGGGAACCTACCTTGCTGCCTAGAAGATCCGAAGCTATCATAGAAGAGAAGACCAGCTGAGACCTTGTGGACTTAGCCGATTTTAGAAGACAGAAGATTTAAGCAGCTGACACTGGAGCATCGAGAGCAGATCATCAGAGAAGTTAACATCAGCCGATAGCTGAAGAGCAGATCAGCTGATATCAGAAGATTAACTGATCAGCTGAGAGCATGTCGCAGACAAGACAAGGGCCATGGATAAAAGACTTATTCAGACGAAGTCAAGAAGACCAGTTGAGGTGCACACCAGCAGACTTGCACATCAGCTGAGGTCCAAGTATCAGCAGACTAATACCCCAGCTGAGGTGACAGATCAGCTGAGGTTTTGTGCTCAGCCCAGATTCTTCGGAATCAATTTTAAGGGTTGACTTGCGACATAAAAGGAAGATTCCCAGTATAGAAGATCAATCAATCAAGGGGACAAACTTGATTGATTGAAGATCGCAAAGACTGACGGGAATCAAGAAGGAAAATCAATCAATCACAATGATTGATTGAATACGAGATTATAGGATCTCAGATTTCTAGTCCATCCCAATGGCTAGTTATTTGATCCTATAAATTAGAATAATAGTGATAATTTTTGATAGGATTCACACGCACATTAAGCTAGCCAATACTCTGTCAATTTTATCACTTACGCTCAAAAACACCATCCATACTTATCCTTTGTAAAAAGCTTTGTAGAAGCTGTGAGAAGTCAATTGCAATTATAGCATTGACAAGATGTAAAGAGAGTAGTACTCTCAAAACTGTGTAAGTAAGTGAGTAAGTGAGTTAGTGGAGAGCCCCTCAAGTCCAAATTGGATTGAGGAGAGTGGATGTAGGATAGTTGGTCCGAACCACTATAAACCCCCGTGTATCTTCGTATTTCTTTCTGTTCTTATCTGTGCACATCACCCAAAAATAAATTTTCATTATAAACGTTTCCGCACTATACACAGCGAACTATTTTCAAAATTCAGACTACCTCAAGTAGTCTGCTGATTTTCTGAATAAATCAGTAAAATTGAAAAAGGTTTTTGAATCCTTACAAGTCTATTCAACCCCCCCCCCCCCTTCTAGACTTGTTCAAGTGTATTCTTCCCTAAAACCTGCCTTTGGGACCAACAGTCTTCTTGACTTAAATTATATTTTCCTTTAGAATTTTCAAGCTTAGATCTAATTGAACCTTCAGAAGTATTTTCATTATACCAAGATTGAGTTTTTTCAACTAGATGGTCTAAATACTCAAGTGCATCATCAGGATTTTTATCCAAAAATTCACCATTACACATCATTTCCACAAATTGTTTTGTTTCAGCGTTTAAACCTTAATAGAAGAAACTTACGGTTCTCCAAGTTTCAAAACCATGGTGAGGGCAAACATTTAATAAATCCTTAAAACGTTCCCAACATTTAAAATATTGCTCATCACTCTTTTGGGAAAAATTCTTGATTTCTTTTTTTAAAGCATTCGTCTTATTAATTGGGAAGAATTTTTTCAAAAATTCAGTTTGAATTTGTTGCCAAGATGTAATTGAGTTTGGTTTAAGAGAATTAAGCCAAGTTTTTGCTTTATCTTTAAGAGAAAAAGGAAATAACTTTAGCTTAATAGCTTCTTGAGTACACCTTGGTTCATTAAATGTTGCACAAATTTCTTCAAATTCTTTTAAATGCAAGTAAGGATTTTCAGAGTCAAAACCATGATAATTAGGGAGCAATTGAATCATACCATGTTTAAACCTAAAATTATCTGCATCTTGAGGGTACACTATGCATGATGGAACCGAATTTCGTTGGGGTTCAATAAATTCACGCATAGAACGCACATGCAAATTTTAATTATTGCGTCTTTCAAAATCATTTTGGTTTTGAACATTATCTCCATCAACACTTTCATTGTCTGCCATACTTGATGCAATATTTCTAAAATTAATGTTATAACCTCTTATTAAACGACCACTTATAATATCACGAGTCCAATTATGCATACAAATAAATATAATACAGTAGATAGATAGAGAGAAGAACTCACAAACTTGTGAGGATAAACCTCACAACCGATAGATTTGTTCTCCGCAAAACCTCCCCGGCAACGGCGCCAAAAACTTGATAGCTCCTTGAGAGTTACGTACCCAAGTGTAGGTTGATTTCAAGTAATAAAATTTCTCGGGAGACCGAGTGTCGAACCACAGGGAGATTTGGAAGAAAAAGATATTATCTAGTTGAGAGGTTTCAATAAAGTAACAAAATACTAGAGTTTCGGGATTCCACTTTAGATAAAAATACTAGAGTTATGATCTTGGTTATCTTTGATAACTCAATCGAAATCTAACAATCAAGTGATTTCAATCGGAAGATATAACTTTGAGCACATATAATACTTTTGAAAAGTACCTTTAGACCTTCGAACAAGTTTATAAAATCAATAGTTGATGTGTAAAACTAAGCATTTGTTGTGCCAATAAGTCTACAACAAATCAAAGTAATGACACATCAAAACCTCTCTTAAGAACTTTTCAAATGACTAAAGGATTGAAACTTTGAAAATCTTTATTGAATAACCAAGAACATTACTAATACTTTACTAAAACTTCATCCCTAACTCTAGTAAAATATTTAGCTACTCATACTAATACAATAAGAACTCATATTTCTAAGAGAGATACTAGACTAAGATAGAAGGATTACAAGGAAAATGGGATGCCTTCAAGGGTTGCTAAAGGGCTCTTTATATAGGCCTCCAAATAGTGAATCATGGAGACTTTAGCAACCAATTCACATGGCCTGTAAAAATCAGTAATTAAATTGCCCTTGACGTCCGAATTTCATCTTGACTTCTGAATGAAAGTTGTAGGCCGTTGGATTAGCTTTCCAAGGAGTCTAAGATCTCAAAAATTGGATCTCTAGATTGTGAGTTATGACCAGAATAGTGGATCTCTAGAAAGTTGTAGGCCGTTGGTCTTTTGAAAAGCAGATATCTCAGCTTGCACAAAATCAACGCCTTTAATATTTTTACTGTGTCTTGATGAATTTCTTGGCTAACCAATGGCTTTGGTCTTGTGTGAATTGGACTTTTGTGTGAATTATGGTGAATTATTTCCCAACATGTGTACTGACATGGCGGAATTCTGAAGCCCTTGCATTGATTGTTATTTTGAACATTGAAGCCGGAACTTTTGACACTTGAGCCCTGAAGACAAGTTGTAGAGAAACGAATTAGTGATCAAATACAACTGGAATTGGTTCAATTGGATTAGTGAGGCTCCAGATATTGTGCAAATACGAAAATGTGTTTTGAGTTCAAACATTGGACAGAAATGGAGTCTTCACTTTTGAGTACAAATACAATCCAAACTTGTAAAATTGGATCACTAACATGTCTTGAGTATTTAGTACATTGTCTTAGGTGTTCAATATAATAAAATTTGGATAAGTATAACTCCACTTAAGACCTCAACAATATACAATAGACATAATGGTCATGTTGAATTATACATATGTCTCTTATTTATATAGAAAACACAAATACTTATAACTAACTGGAAAATGTGAAATTATATATAAATACGCTAAACAATACATTATAGTACACAAAATAGATAAAATATATGCATATTTAAACTCTAATCAGTAAGTGAGTAAGTAAGTGAGTTAGTGGAGAGCCCCTCAACTCCAAGTTGGATTGAGGAGAGTGGATGTAGGACAGTTGGTCCGAACCACTATAAAACCCTTGCGTCTCGTCTTATTTCTTTCTGCTCTTAACTTGTGCACATCACCTAAAACTGATTTTCATTAAAAACGTTTTTGCACTATTCATAGTGCACTACTTTCAAATTTAAACTACCTCAAGTAGTCTGCTGGTTTTCTGAATAAGCAAGATAATTTGAAAAAGGTTTTTGAATCCTTACAAGTCTATTCAACCCCCCCCCCCTTCTAGACTTGTTTAAAGGTATTCTTCCCTAAAACCTGCCTTTGGGACCAACAAGTGGTATCAGAGCTATGTGTCCAAAAGACCACAGCCTGAGAAAGCTTTTGGTGGTCACCTGGACAGATCCCTGAAAATCTGGTTATAGAAAATTTTGTGTGCATTTTATCTAACCACTTGCAGATATGTCTTCCTACAAGAAGAGTGGATCCAAGACAAGAAAGTTGCCAGAATTCTCCATAGAAGACTATGACTACTGGAAATTCAGAATGGAGAATCACCTTGGAGCCATTCATGATCGAATGCTAGATGTTCTGGAGGAAGGGCCAATCAAGTTTTTCTGGGAAGGAGTAAGTGATGGCAAGACTCCAGAAGCTGAGATCAGCGAAAGAAGGAAGACAGAGAAGAAGAAGTGTGAATTAAACGATGGTGAAAGGAAAATCTTCAACTTAGATCAAGTGGCCAGAACAGAAATCATCGAGACTCTCTCCAAAGAATATATAGAGAAAATCAAGATGTGTAAAACCGATAAGGAGATGTGGGAGAAACTCTCCTTGATGTGTGAAGGGACAGATCAAATCAAAGAGAACAAGCTTCAAGCCGTTCTACATACCTTTGACACATTTAAAATGAAAGCTGATGAAACCATTGATCAGCTTGATATGAGGCTGACAAACATACTGAATAAGGCAAGTTCATTAGGAAATGATTACTCGGAGAAAGAGATTAATAACAAAATTTTGAGATCTCTTACTTCAAGATGGAGAGTGAAGGTGGCTGTAATTAAAGAGACAAAGAATTTATATGAGATGAGTCATCATACACTGCTATCTCATCTGAAGGCACATGAGTTCGATATCTAAGAAGAAGACCAAGAAGATGAGACTCCAACTTCATCAGCCACAAAGAATGTTGCTTTCTCTGCTGCAGCTGATAGTCAAGAGAAGTCCTCTACTCCAGAGGACATGAGCTTAAAGGAGCAACTTGCTTTGCTGACCAAGAAGTTTGACAAGATGTCAAACAAGTTCCAGAAATATAGATCCCATTGGAAGAAGAATAAGAGTGATTCTTCCAGAAGATACCAGAAGTCATCTGATGCCAGAAGACCATCAGATGAACAGGAGACCAGATACAAGTCTCCAGAAAGAAGGAGGGAACCAAGTCCCAGAAGAGGAGGAGATGGTGTTTGTTTCACTTGCAACAAGCCAGGACACCTCAGTTATGATTGTCCTCAGCTTACCCCAAGGGAGAGAGAAGAGAAGAGGATCAAGAGAGATCGCAGGTTCGCTGATAAGAGAGCTCTGCTGGCAGAGGAGGAGAAGCAGGATATCAGCTCATCCTCATCTGATTTTGAATCAGAGGATGATATCTGCCTCATGGCTAAGGTAGAAGAGGTAAATTCTCCTACCCCCTCTGTTAGCTCATCTTGCTCCTCTACCTATTCTATGGAGTCAGATATACACAAGTTGTTATCTGATCTCCAATCCTCCTTAAAAGTTTGTTCTAAGCTGGAAGAGGAGAACTCAATTCTGAAAGCTGAAGTTCTAAACTTGAGACAAGATCTGGAAAATGCTAGACTACCAGTGATATCCTATGACTCACAAGCTAACAAGTCTGCTGACTTAATAGCAAAATGTGAGGAACAGGAGAAGCTGATAGAAAAGCTACTTTCTGAGAATACTGTTTTGAGTGAAGAACATAATCGGCTGACAGCTAAGTTCGATGAACTCTTCAAGCAGAATGAACTGACAATCAAAAATTCACAGCAGCTTCAGCTGAAAGTGGACCAGCTGACTAAGGCAAAGAATGCCGTGTCTGAAATAGCTGAGGCCTCACAAACTGTGAATGACAAAAGGGGTCTTGGTTATCCCAAACCAAAACCACAAAAGAAGAAGAAAGGTGACAGTGGATTAATTAGGGATCCTCGAAAGGGTAAAGGGTCAGCTGAGCCTGCATCTGGATCAGAAGGGCAAAAGAGCAGAGGGACAGAAAAGATCCCAGCAGGACAGAAGAGCTCCAAAGCTCAGAAGTCTGCTGGTGATCACAAGGTTTCAGCAGAGCAGAAGAGTACTAAAACTCAGAAGCCTGCTGACAACCAACATAAGTCCAAAGCTCAGAAGCCCCGAGACCAGAAGAGGAATCCAAGTCATAGCTCAGCTAAGACAAGGAGACCTCAGCAGAATCAGCAGAGGAATGATAAGCCTGGGTCATCTCAGCAGAGTAAACCCAAGCGAAACAGACCTCAGCCTTGGGTTACTTTTAATGTAACCAAAGTAGGCAAGCCTTCACCGGCTAAGGTATATGAGTCATTCGGAGGCTCAAGCCGAAATTATCCTTTTGAGCAGCCCACCTACAAACCTGCTGTTATCACTCATCGCCCCAGAAAAGATCCTCTGAGGGAGATGATTTTTGTGGACAAATATGGTAGAAGGTTGAGATCCCCTAAACCTCATAAGGATGATCTCTACTTGTGGATCCAGAAAGTCGATACTAACCAATCAGGACCCAAAGATAGGGTACCTAAAGCCTGAGTTTTAATTTCAGGTAAACTCTAGCCCTATAGAAAGAGGAGAAGCCAAGGGCCATGTCTGGTACATTGATAGCGGTTGCTCGAAGCACATGACCTTTGAGAAGCATCTCCTCCAGGACTTTGTAACGCTTGATGGGCCTAGAGTTGTGTTCGGTGACAACAATTTTGGAGTCACCAGAGGAGTAGACACCCTGCTGATCAAAGGAACAAGAGTTGAAGAAGTTTACTATGTAGAAGGGCTTATGCACAATCTTCTGTCTGTATCCCAATTCTGTGACAAGGGATATTCAGTAAGATTCTCTAAGAACTCTTGCCTTGTTATTAATGATTTAAATGAGCAGGTGCTACTAACTGGCATGGACTTGTTTGGACCTGTCTCACCTCTTAGCTTCAGTGGAAGGAAGTACACACTGGTGATTGTTGATGACTATACAGGATTCACTTGGGTAGTGTTCTTGTTCAAGAAGAATGAGACTATGGTCAAGATGTTGGAGTTGTTCAAGAGGATTCAGAAGGAGCTGGACCTCAGCATAGTCAGAATCAGAAGTGATAAAGGTACTGAGTTTCTTAACTCTGTTGTTTCTGACTACTGCAGGGACAATGGTATTCAGCATGAGACATCAGCTGCCAGAACACCTCAGCAGAATGGGTTAGCTGAGAGGAGAAACAGAACCCTCAAGGAGGCAGCAAGGACTACGTTAGCTGAATATCAGACTCCTCAAAGGTTTTGGGCAGAAGCCATCAACACTGCTTGCTTCATCCAAAATAGGTGTCTACCAGTCAAGAGACATGGGAAGACTCCTTATGAAATGTACAAAGGTAAAACTCCTAACCTTTCCTCTGTCCATATTTTTGGGTGTAGGTGTTTCATCCATGACAATGGAAAGACTAAGTTAAAGACTTTTGATGCTAAGGTTGCTGAAGGAATATTCTTAGGATATTCTGGAAGTAGCAAAGCCTATAAAGTCTTTAATAAAGTTTCTCTTTGTGTGGAGGAGACACCCCATGTTGTATTTGATGAATTTATTCATGAGTACAGCAAGGAGAAGCTAGCAGAAGAGGTGGATCAGCTGAATCTGTCAGACAAGCCAGATTTGATTAAGGTAGTGGTACCTAGGATAGAATCAGATTCAGATTCAGATGATGAGCTCAAATCAACTGATAAGCCCTCATCAGCACCAGATGATGGCACATTGACTCCTGACACTAACCAAGGGGGAATATCAGACAAGACCCAAGAGGAGCAAACCATGGCACCTCAAGGGGCAAGAAGACATTGTCTGACTTCCCAGCTGAACAGATTCTAAGAGATCCAAGTGTAGGTGTTCAGACCAGAAGAAAGCTAAACTTGGGTGCTCAATTCAGCTGTTATGTGTCTCTGATAGAACCCAAGAACATCCATGAAGCTCTTGAAGACCCAAACTGGATTGTAGCTATGCAAGAGGAGCTAAATCAGTTTGCAAGACAAGAAGTTTGGACTCTAGTGGAGAGGCCCAAACATCAGAAGGTCATAGACACTAAGTGGGTCTTTAAGAACAAAAAGGATGAAAATGATGTAGTGGTTAGAAACAAGGCAAGGCTAGTAGCCCAGGGGTATTCACAGTCAGAGGGGATTGACTATGATGTGACATTTGCTCCTGTGGCAAGACTAGAAGCCATCAGATTATTTCTGACCTATGTTGTTTTCAAAGGGTTCAAGGTATATCAGATGGATGTCAAGTCAGCTTTTCTAAATGGAATCCTGGCAGAAGAGGTTTATGTGGAACAGCCACCAGGATTTGAGATTGGGAACAAGGTTTATAGGTTACAAAAGGCTTTATATGGACTAAAGCAGGCACCTAGAGCTTGGTATGATACTCTATCACAGTTCCTACTGGATAGCAGATTCAGTAAAGGAAAGATAGACAAAACCTTGTTCAGAAAGGAAGATGGAGATGATATCCTCCTAGTGCAGATCTATGTGGATGATATCATCTTTGGCTCCCCCAACAAGCTGATGTGTGATCAGTTTAGCAAGCTGATGACCAGCAAGTTTGAAATGTCCATGATGGGGGAGATGACTTATTTCCTTGGACTGCAGGTGAAACAGATGTCCAATGGAACTTTCATTAGCCAAGCTAAGTATGCCAAGAATTTGATAGAAAAGTTTGGAGTCAGTAGCAGCAGAGAAGCTAAGATTCCTATGATGGCAAACTTTAGCATGGATCTAGATGAGGCTGGTGAGAAAGTGGATCAGACACAATATAGAGGACTTATTGGTTCTCTACTGTATCTCACTGCCAGCAGACCTGATATTAGCTTGCAGTAGGGGTATGTTCAAGGTTTCAGGCAAATACTAAGAAATCTCATCTGGAAGCAGCAAAGAAGATTGTTAAGTATTTGAAGGGTACTTACAATCTAGGCCTCTGGTACCCAGCTGATGACAACTTTCAGCTGAGTGGGTACTCAGACTCTGACTATGGAGGGTGCAAGATTGATAGGAAATCAACCTCTGGCACATGTCAGTTTCTGGGAAGTAAGCTGATATCTTGGTTCTCCAAAAAGCAGACTTCTGTAGCTACTTCCACAACAGAGGCAGAGTACATGGCTGCTGGTAGTTGCTGTTCTCAGCTGCTCTGGATCAGACAACAGCTGAGAGACTACCATGTGATCACAGAAGAGATACCCATCTTCTGTGATAGCACAAGTGCAATAGCCATTACTCAGAATCCAGTTCTCCATACCAGATGCAAGCATATGGACATAAGACATCATTTTCTTCGAGATCATGCTGAGAAGGGAGATATCAGGATGGAGAAGATTCATACGGAGAAGCAGAGAGCAGATGTGCTTACCAAATCTTTAGCAGATGTAAGATTCAGAGAATTAGTAGCAGAGTTAGGAATGATAGATGGAGGAGCAATTTTCTAGAAAGAAAGTTTTTGGGAAAATGGGTAGTCAGCTGGTATCCAGCTGAGGACTATTCTGCTGAAGTAATCAGCTGATCTTCACATCAGCTGATCTGGTATGTCTTCTTATTCTTTCCTTTCTTTTCTCTATCTTGTTATGTTTAACTTGACACAGGGATAAGTTATGTGAGTCAGACAAGGCCACCTTGCTTCAGCTGGTCCATGTCAGCTGAAATTAAAGACCCAGATGAGCAAAAAAGATTTTCATGAGGATCAATCTTATCAGTTGAATTTGCCACGTCAGCTTCTCGATAAGTATTTCTATATTCTTCATGTCGGTTTTAAAATTTTTTTTATAAAATCTTTTCAAAAATTCATAAATCCCGTATTTCTAAAAATAATTTTAGAAAATTGGCAATTAAATCTTTTCTCTTACGAAAATTCGGGGATTTATTACCTTTTTCAAAATAAGGTGTCAGAGGTAATTAATTTCTCACCGCCTAAAATTTCTCTAAAAAGCTTTTTCATCATTACCTTTTTCAAAAAGGCGAATCTTTTGGCGGTCAAAACCTTTCGAAACCCTGACACCCACGCATCACCCCCAAAATTCTCAAAGGTCATCTAATCTGGACCTTTGATTTGTGTGATGCAAAATACAAATCTACAATCAAAATTGATCGTCTTTAATTTTGGAAAAACTGCTCATCTTACTCGATCCCTATATATACCCCTTTAACTTCTTTCAGAAAACCTTTCTGCTCCGAATTCTTTCTTCTCTTTTTACTCTTGCATATTATTCTCTGTGTACCTAACCTCTGTGTTGAAGGTATGGCATCTAAAGCTATGCAAAAGATGTTCAAAGAAAAGATGTACGCAGAGATGTGTGTCGATTACGACACGACTAGGGTTCCAGAAATTCGAGAAATCCTAAACCTTCTTCAACATCACAATCTCCGAACCTTCATCTCCATGACCCCCCTGACCATAAAACCCTAAATTTTTACGCCTTTCAATTCCTTCTGAAGGCCCAGTTTAGTTCAAACTCCATCGGCTCCTTGGTTGATGGAAAAGTTGTTGTTATTTCCAAGGATGCGGTTGCTAATCTTTTTGGCCTATCCTCTACTAGTATTTTACCACATAAATACAAGGAAGCCGACTACCTGGATACTTTCAAGATAATGGCCAGGAAGAGTCATAGGGATACCACCACGAATCTGAAGAAGTCTATGTTGAGGAGACGATTCCGGTTTTTGATGGATGTGGTGACCAAGGTTATCTTGGCAGAACAGGGGAGTTTGGATGCCATTACCAAACTTCGCCTGAGCGTGGCCCGCACGATCCTTGATGGGGTGCGAGTAGACTGGGTGAGTCTGCTATGGTTCCGCTTGGAACAGTCAAAGAGATGTGTTGCTAAGGAAGTGGGTGGTCAACAGGTTTACAGCGTCAAGTCGAAGTGCTCCATGGCTACCAATATTACTATAATCTTGAATCATCTGCTGCCCCAGCACAAGTGGGATGAAGATTGGGTTGTTGAGTACAACCACACCAAGTTTCTGAGGGGAAGTAACTTGGATGTCATTGGGCCAGCTGATTCAGATTCAAAAGCTGATCCAGTAGCTGTCGCCCGTGGTTCCTCTGCTGATCCAGGAAAGAAACAGAAGAGGAAGGCTTCAAAGCCTGCTGGAGGGGGAAGAAAGAAGAAATCCAAGAAAGAAACTACTCCTGTCCAAAGGAAGCTCTCTTTTGATTCTGATGATGATGATGATACTGCCCCTCTGAGCAGTCTGAAGGAGAAGAAATCTTCAGCAGAGAAGGCTACTCTGCTGTGTTGAATGATTTTACTAATTGTAATGTTATGTGGCTAATTAATCTA
>JAPKLY010003124.1:0-20330 GCA_026898435.1 Prunella vulgaris | reverse complement strand
CTGTAGTTGCTTTCCTCTTAGAGGGTGTGATTTCCATGTGCATTCTCAGTAAAGGTATGAACCATGCCTTCAAAGTAGTCATCAAGGTTTTCCCTTTCTAAAGCTGAGAGGCTTTGTAAAGGTGGGGAACCTTGAAAGTAGACTTCTTCTAGTGTATACATGGCAGGAGGGGGTTAGTTGAAAATAGTTACTGCTTGTGTGGCTTCTTCTCTATCAGCCTCATCAATCTCTCTAGATGTATCTTCCACAATTTGTTCAGTATTCAAGGCTTCTTGAATACCTTAAACTTGAGTAGTTTGAACTTGTGCTCCTCCCATTGGAGCATTATCATCTCCACCTTGGTAATCATCATTATTGTCTCCTTTATCATGTGGTTCCTTGCAAGGTGAACCACTCTGACCATCTCCTTTCTTCTTACCAGATTCGTCAACATTATCTTCTAGTTGAATCTGAGTATCTTGTTGTTGAGCTGGGATCAAATCTGCAACACTTGCTCTTGTAGATTCTAGATTTACTGCACTTTCAGCAAGGGTTGTTAGACAAGCTGTCTCAACACCCTGAGTGCTTCCTTCACCAATTCTCCTTGGCAACTCATCCTCATCCTCTTAGCTAACTACCTCATAATTTGACTAAGGGAACACTGCATTAGGATCTTTTTCAGTGATCATAGCAACTTTCCAAGCTTTATCTGCAGACTTTGTTATCTTCTGTCTTTCAGTTTGCTCTTCTATCACAATCTCTTTCCCTTTGCCTTTATTTTTCCTAAGTTTCTTAGCAAGAAACTCTTCAAGAAAATTTGGTTTCATCAACTCTTCAATATTAGAGCAATTTGTCCAGTCAACTACCCACTGGAAAAAATTCTCTTCTTCAGTTTTTAACTTTTCAAGCCTTTCTCTCAAGCTTCTCCAATATTCAAATTTCTTTCTTTCTTCATCAAAATCTCCAGTACTTTCAACTGGAACAATGGGTACTTATTCTTGTTGAATAGGGTCTTCAGCAATAAGAGTTTCTTCAGTCTCAAAATCTTCAGACTGCACATTTGCCAAGTCTACAGCTGTAGACTTGTCAACTTCTTCTTGTGCCTCAATAACTTTCTTAGAATGATATTTCTTTGCTCTTTTCTCTCTATACACTTCATCTTCAGATTCTTCATCCACTAACAACTTTCTTCTGATAGATTTCTCTTTCTTCTTTCTTCTTTCATAGCCTTTTACAACCGTGGATTTTTCAGCTGTAGATTCATTCCTTCTTTCTTGCTTCTCTGAGTTCCTCTTTCTCTTTTTCAGTTTTGGAGGCATAGGAGCATCCACAGCTCCTCTCTTAAAATTAGCTCTCCCAATATTCCTATGTGTGAGTATAGGCTGCCCCTCATACCCATCACACAAAGAAAAACCAACTTCCTTAAGGATATAGTTTTGAAATAAACCAAATCCTTTGTTCTTCCCTGGTTTCACAACATCATTGCAAATGTTTCTTAACAGCAATTCTCCAATATCAATGTGGATCCCCTTATCTATAGCTATCATCAGATCCCACATTAATCTAGTGCCTATATCATGTGCACCAGTTCTACATAGTAAGCATTTATCAATAGCTTCATAAAGGAAAACATACTCTACAGCTAGGTCGTTTTTCTTGAATGTCCTCTTCCAGTTCTCAAGAAATGCTTTGTTGGCAGTAAACCTCTTCCAGTACTTCTTGTCTTTATCTGAGAAGTTGAGGTTATCATAAGAGTCTCCTCCATCTCTAAGATGTAATGCTCTGCAAATATCTTTTGCCCTGATTTGAACATTTCTTCCTTGCAATGTAACTTCCAGTTTCTTTCTCACAACATCAGCTTCAGCATTTTGGTAAAAATCCATAACTATCTTGTCATCATATCCATCTGGAATATGAGACAGACAATAGTGTAGATCTTGATTGGTTATCTTCATAATAATCCTTTCAATAGCATCAATCGAGTTCTTCTTTTCCAGTGCATCAAAGTCGAACAATGCGCCAGAAATCACCTTGATAGACATGATTCTGAGGTTTGAGAGTGGGGGTTTGGAGTGTTTGAAGGTATTCGCAAATGTAAAGTGAGGTGAAAAAGGATGATGAACCCTTTAAATAGCTTTCCTTACAAGTGCTCAAGACAGTGGAGGGTATTTATGTCTTTTACCATAAATGTATAAGTTTTTTATTTTCGAACCAAAACTTATGGCATTAAGTTTGTCCAAAATATAACTCATATAGACATTAAATTCTATTTAAAATGTTACACAAATTCAAACATTTTATTAATTCAAATGCTGAATAATCCAAAATGTCTGTAACTATAGTACTGACGTTTCTGAATTTGTTGTAATCCATTTAATTGATCAGAATTGTACAAAGTACTATAACTTTCTCTAAGTTTGCAGTTGGTTACCTTAGAATATTAAATTCTAAATTTGTAAGAAATCTGTAGTTAGTTACTATGTCTACAGCTGTAGAGTTGTCGATTCTACAGTTAAGTGATTTTGCAGTTGCATGTTTCTGTCTTAGTAAATTTTCAATTTTCTAAGTTCAACCAAGCAATTTAGTGATTCTTACTGAGTCTTTTTGTAATTCTAAATTCCCAAATTGCCTCTCAAGATTGAAAATCTTGATTCACACAAAGGTTTTGTGAAAATATCTGCAAGACTCAAATCAGTATGAAGGTTTTGTGCCATCAAAGGTTTTGTGAATTAATTAAACGTGTTTACCTGATTAACTGAAGGTCCTGCTGCCGTAGGAAGTAACACTACCGATGGTAGTGAAGCCCCACAATCACGAAGGTCTGGTTAAATTTGATTAGTTATATTTTGCATATTTTGAGTCTTATGGAATTAGATTGTTAATTTAGTTAGTATAGTTTATGTACTTTAGATTGTTGAATTAGCGCTGTGTGAATGAGATAAAATAAGTAGGTTTACACCCTTTAGAGTTTTTTAAAGAGATTGAAAATCAAAGTAAAAGAAGAGAATATATAGTAATGATACGAAGAATGAAAATATTTAGATATTTATCCACAATATATTCATTTTTGGATATTAATTAAAACTCTCATGGGCAGTAAAGATAGTAAAAATTAAAGTTAGGCCCTTAATTAGATGGACTAATATGTGGACCTCTCTTTACTTGCTTTACATAATTTTTTTTGAGTCATGGAGTTTGAGGGATTGCTTTACATTTTCAGTTATGATTGAAACTTTTTTTTGGGTCTTTTAAAATTAGAGATAGAGTTTAGTGGCTTTTAGGGTTATGATCCATTTTTGGTCATTAATAAACATACGATTCATTGTATTCAATATCTCGAAATATTAGTTTGTTTTTTTACGAATTGAGTCAACAAATTGTGCATTTTTTTGTTCTTATTTTTTTCTCTTTAATTATTTATTAATTCCTAAAAAAAATCATTGATTGTGTTGGGACCATGTATGTATATGAAAAAATTCATGTGAACCATTAATTTTAAAGGAAGAATTTTATATTAGGGCGCAAATTTTAAGGTAAGTCTCAATTTAAGACATTAATTTTGAAGTGTCTCAAATTAATATCTACATTTTAATTTTTTTCTCAATTTAAGATCTAATTTTATCTTTGTCTCAATTTAAGGCCCGATCCATTTATCTTTATTTCAATTTAATTTATTATAAAAAAAAACTCAAAGCATAACAATATTTTATTTCGAATTAAGATTTAAAATATAAAATAAAAAAATATAATTTTATTTAATATTCATATTTGACGTAATTAATTTTTTTCAATTCATCGTTCAACAAGAAAAAATAAATTTTAAAGCATGTTTAATACTTGCATAAAATTTTATTTATTTATTTTTAGTTTGATATATTATACCTAAAAAATTAATTAAATACAAAAAAATTATGTTTGATATATTATACTTAAAAAATTAATTAAATACAAAAAATTTATTATGTTAGTGAAGCTTTAAAAAAATAAAGATAAATGGATCGGGTCTTGAATTGAAACAATGATAATAAAATTAGATCTTAAATTGAGAAAAAAAATCAAAATGTAGATCTTAATTTGAGACATTTCAAAATTAAAGTCTTAAATTGAGACTTACTTAAAATTTAGGCCTTAATATGAAATTCTTCCAATTTTAAAATCCATTAGGATCAATTTAATTAAGAATAATTTGACTAAGTAAAGAAGAAAAACACCTAGGAAGGAACATGACCGCCAAAAGACTTGATCTTTAATAATAATAAAAATCATAGAGTAAGTCTCTTGTACACCAATTATACCGTGCAATTTAAGTTCATTTTTAAAAAGTTGCACAATTTACTAATGAAAAGTTACATATATTATTATTAAAAAGTGTATCAGTAATAATTTGTGTAACTTTTCAATAATAAATTGTATAACTTTTTAAAAATGAACTTGAGTTGCACGGTGTAACTTGTGCATACAAGATTAAGTCAAAATCATATTATATCTTACATTATATTATTTTCATTTAATATATGTATATATATATATAGAAGAGCCGTTGACACTGTCGCCTTAGTTCCCCTCTATATATACCCACGTACCCTCATAATTATTTACCCACACAAGCTCACTCACTTTTAAATACCTACTGCCTCTCTCCCTCTCTCTCTCTCTCTCACTACAGCTATCATGTTTACGTTCGGCGTTCTCTTCCCCATCAGTCCACCACTAAAGTAATTATTTCTCTATAAATTTTTTATTTTTTTAGTTCATATTTCATTACTTTTTACTATGATATTTTATTTTTTTATCACATCACATACATGTATTACTTATCTTAATTTGTATGTCTAAAATATATAAAAAATTTAATTTATAGAGGAACAATAAAAGTGTTTAATTTATCTGTTGACATATATATTAAATGTTGACACAATTAATGTTCAATATATTTTTGTATATATGTTTATGCAGATGGAAGCGCAACTGAAAATCATCACTATGGAGAACAAGATGATACCTGGCCAGCAAGGGTAATAGAGGACTACGCTTTACTCTATGAGAAATTCACTTTTCACCTTGTTCTCTTTGTTAGTAGTGGTGATGTTGCCTTGAAGTAATATTTTATGTATTATGTTGCAATGTTTGTAATCATGTCATGTGTTTAATAATAAGCGGGGTCATCTCCGCACGTTTTTAGTTATACTTTTTCTTTGATTTTTCATTTTAAACTTTCTATTTGTTTCTTCTTTTCTTCATTTCTGTTCTCTATTGTTATATCATTTATTTTGTATTTGATTTATGTCAGTGATCTGCCCTTATTTGGTAGTTCACACTTCACACTACAAAAAATTTGATGATTACTGACGGATTTTTGTAACAGAAATATTCGTCAATAATTTAAGACGGAATTTTAAAATATTACAACAGATTTCCGTCATAAATATATTATTTTTATAAAAAAGAAAAAAAAATGTTATTATAAAAAGTTAGAGACAGAAAATTTGTCAATAAAATATTTTCATTACTTTTAAATTAAAAATAATTATTTATGAAATATTTAGAGGCAGAATTTCAGTCAAAAATTATTTGAGAAGATTTATAAATATATCAAATGTCCATTCTATAAAAAGATTTTAAAATATAAATAAAATAAAAAATATCAACAGATAATTCTGTCAATAAAATTATTAATAAATATAATTAAAAATATTTAAACACAAGTAAATTTTTTGACGAAAATTATTTATCAATAATTATTCATTGATGATATATAAATATTTTAAGACAGATTTTTGTTATACATATATATTCTATGTAAAATAGATTTAATTTAGTATAAAAAAAATTATTGACAGAAAAATCATCAAGAAGATAATTTAATAATTATAAAAAAAAGCTAAATATTATCAGTCATTTCCACACAATCTCTATCTCGCCGGAAACTGATTACATTTTCACGCCAAACCTCCGCGCTCAACCCTTTTGCCGCCATGGGTTTGGTGAGTTTGACGGCGGCTTCAATGGGTGCGATGGCTTTTGCAATATCTAAGTGTGGGGTTTACTTATATAGTTGTCTCTTAGAAAGCTCTTATTAGAGATCTCTAGGTGTAAATCTGTATTAGTGAATACATCATTTAATAATATAATGAGCAAATAATACAAGTAAAAAAAAAAAAAATGACAATATTGTATTGAAAATCATCCTCCAAAATGAGGATAGAGTACTCTAAATATAGATGATTTTGGATGATCCTTCATCCTCCATATAATTTTTAGAGAATTGTTGGAGTTGTCAAATACTTCAAATGCAAGAGTATTCTTCAAGTATTGTTGGAGTTGCTCTAATGCTCTTTTTCAACACTCTATGAGGAGTTCACTTTTGACCTTGTTCTCAGTATTAGTAGTGGTGATGTTGCCTTGAAATAATATTTTATGTATTATGTTGTTGTGTTTGTAATCGTCTCATATGATTAATAATAAGCGGGGTGCATCTCCACTGGTTTTCATCATACTTTTTATTTGTTTTTTTCCTTTTTTCATTTTAAACTTTCTATTTATCTTCTTTTCTTTATTTTTGTTCTCTACTCCAATTATTATGTGTGAGATCAAACAAATGTTAGAAAATGGATATCATGTCAAATAATGATATCCTCCCATCTCTACTTTTGCATTTAATTTATTTGGACATCTCAATTTTATTTTACATATTTCAAAAAGTACTCTCTCCATCTTAAAAATATTTTCATCTTTGAGAGAATTTCTTTTAGAATGACGTATAAAATCATATTAATAAAATTAATTGGATTGAATATAAAAGTAATGATATATATTTTATGTAAATATGTGAATATTGTTAGAATAAAAAAGTAACAGTTTCCATTTATAGGGTGTGAAAGTTTTACAATAAGTAAATATTAAATTAAAAAATCTAATAAAATTATAAAGCAACAAAATCCTACAAAAAAAATTACACATGTTACTGTTTAAAAATACACTTGAATTGCATGGTGTACCTAGTGTATAAGAGACTTACTCAACTATAAAATACTAGATTTTAAGTAATACTATAAACAATATTATATTTTAATAAAAAATTAATATTGATACAATATTAATTAAATATATATTAATGATTGATATTTATTATATACACATTAAATAAGTCTTTAATAAGGATATATGTGTATTTTTATTTGAAAATGGATAAAAACTTTTTTTTTAAAAGTGAATAAAAAATATCACAGGTAACCTACAGTAGCCAATTTTAAAACTAAAAAGAAATTTATTAAAAAAGTTAAATTACTAAAAACAAAGTAAGCAAAACTTAAAAGACAACTTTATTTTCCCAATTTGCGAAATATTAAATACTTGCTATTGAGTTGCAATTGATGCACATAAATATTTAAAATATTTATTTTTAGTATTCGGTCAATATAAAAAATTTAGCAGATAAAATATATACGAAAAAAAAAAAAAAAAGCACAACTACAACAATGATTGATATTACAAACCCTCATGGCCTCCACGGGATATTTTTTTAGGTGGAATAGCATGCATATTAAAAAAAAAAAAAAAGAGATTGAATGAGTTAGCTGAATAAAAAAGAATAGTTTATTAATTTTTATAAGTGTTTTTTATTTATTTTTTTGATGTGAAATTTATTGTAGGACATCTAAAAAAAATTGTAAAATTTATGTTAGAACATAAGGAACATATAATAGCACTCACTTAACCTCCACCACCCTTCTATAGATCATAATACCCACGTCCCACAAAAATTTGCATATTTTTCTTTTTAGTCTGTTCTATAAAATTTGCACACTCTCAAAGTAGAAATATTCCTTTAAATTTTTATCTTTAAAATCTTTATCTCACAATCTCCACCATATGTATTCTACTCATTACACTTTTTTAAAAGTCTTGCCCCCAAAAATACCGTAAACTTTGGGGGGACGGAGATAGTATATAACTTGCTGTTATATATAGGGATCACAATCCACACACCTATTTTATTTTATATATATATTTATAGACGGAACTTGCTATATTTGCAGTCCTAATTAATTTGTTATGAGTTATACAATTTTACTTTCCAAATTTGTCATTTTAGGCCATGCTCCGGCGACATGTCTTCCAAATTTGGAATTTCCAGTTGAATTGCAAAAGATAAATAGGAGCAAGAATAAAGTTGCAACATTCCTTTTTATATGTTTTCAATTTTCCTTTTTAGATCAATCATGGTTATTGAACCAGAAGAAATAACTAATTATGATCGACTCTACAATAGCTTCTGTTTAAACAACATATTTTCAATGGTTAGCAGCTATATATATACTACCTCCGTCCCGGAACTACTTTCATAGTAGTTCCGGGCACGCGAACCAAGGAAAAATAAATATGTGAGTGTAAAGTTAAATAATAAAATAAGAAAAAATATATTTTGTTGACTTTTGTGAGAGAGAAAAGTTTCCTTTTTTGGTGTGTGAAAGAAGAGTTGGGACGTCCAAATAAGGAAAGTGTGAAAGTAGTTTTGGGACGGAGGGAGTATATGATTATGTACCTTAATTTATCTGCAGCTGAATCGCAAAAATATAAATTTATTTTTTAATATAAAATTATAATTACAATTAATTAAATGAGAGATGGCCTAAGAGACGTGGAATATGAAGAATTTGATTCAATTAATGATAATATCAAATATATATATATATATATATAATGATACTTAAATATTATTGATATGAATTTAAACATAATTATCGCTGATAAGATGATGAACATCAGAATATTTGTTTAATGGAATAATTTTTAATTGGTACGCTTATTAATCATTATTTTTAAATTGCTACAATAATTTTATATAATAGAATAAAAAAAATTTAATAATTGAATATTAACTTTGTACAATGTACCGAATTAAAATGATAATCAACAAATATATCTTTTTAAAATTATCTCTTTAGCGTAAAAAGTGAAATATATATATATATATATATATATATATATATATATATATATGTGTGTGTGTGTGTGTGTGTGAGTAATAAAATTTAGAAAATAACTTAAATAATAGTGGAGTCTCCTATTCTAATGACATGTTACATAAGCAGCGAACACATAAATTGATACTCGCTGATAATATAGAATCAATTTGTATTAATTTTTAAATAGTATATCTTATATACACACACATATAAAGGTGAAGTTCCCTTTCCCACTGCCACGTATTAATTTCATTTTTCATCTCATGTTATTTTTAAATATACACCGTTATTTTCCTTTTCTACCATTCTACCCTTAAACCTGTCGACTCTCTCCCAAAAGTTTCTTGGAGTATAAATTCCTAAAAAATCAGAAAAATGATGGAAACCAGAATAAATTCCTCTTCGCCTGCGAAGCCTAACCGCCGCCTCCTCTCCCCTACACTGCTGCCCAGATGATGGTGTTCTCCACTCTGCTCTACTGCTTCTCTGATGATGCAGCAAGGCATCGGGGCGCCACCGCCCTCTCCTCTCCTCTCTTCCTTCACTAAGCCGGTCATCTCTCTCTTTTTACATTTATTATTTGGGTTTAGATTGGCACCCCTTCTCTTACCTGATTCGTCCCTGATGAAATGGGAAATGAGTAGAAAGTGAGAATGAAAGGTATTTATCAAGCTCGATTTATACCTTTGGAACCTCCTGCGATTTATTCGGCCATCGTTCTCTTTGAGTTTCTCTTCTTCTCATTTTAATTATGATAGTGGAATTGTCCCTTGGTATGAGAAATTATTTTGAGTTTGTTGAAAAATTGATATTCTTATTATTAAATTATTGAGTACGCAGTTTGACGCTAAGAGATTCTGGAAACTTGAGGATCAGCAGAAAATGAAGCAGATATAGCCTCTCCGACCACTATGTCAACCACTTCAAGAAGAAGAACTACAACAACACATTGTACAGTTTCCTCTCGCTTTATCAATTACAATTTAATTGAATTTGTTATTTGATTTTATGTCATCTTTGAGCTTAATTTAAAGGTGAGGGTTTAGTGTGTGAGCAGTGCTTGCAATAGTTGTCTTTTTGGGTGTGCAATGTGATAGACTTAAAGTCGCGGCAAATATGATAGTATATACATTTATTTTTATTTTTAGAAGTCATAGATACAATTTTCTTTTCTATTGTGGATTTGATTCCTTAATTTTTTAAATTAGAATTGCTGAATTCCAATCTTTCTGAAATGCTATAAATGTTGGTAAAAACGTTATTATGATATACGAAAAATTTTATTATGATATTCGAAATGAATTACATGTTAGCTTTCATTTTGAGGATATCTTAACTTTCTATAGTCTCTAATGTCTGAAGTGAAATGATATGGCCTTGAACCATGGACGGAGCTACATGGGGTACAGGAGGGGCACTGGGCCCCCCTAAAAATTTTTATTTTTCTACTATATATACATTGTTTTCTATTTTATACTATTATGTAAATGTGGTCAATTTATTTTGAAGGCTAGTGTAGTTTTTTCTTCTCTTAGAAAACAGTTTTAGATTCCTTTAGACTGCATAATCTTAACTTATTTTTTCTACATTCTTGTTTAACCTGTTTTTTTGCAAGCAATTAATAAATGTTAATAATATATTTAACATTATTGTCTATATTTTATTGTACCACAAAAAAATTGTTATTAAAATTGCACATTTTAGTATTAAATATTTTCAAGTTTTAATTTAGTATTTTCAAAACTTTACACATTTATATCTAAAAGTACTATGTTATATAAAATAATATGTAGTGCCTAATAACAATTCAATGAAATTTTAAAAATATCTATCCTCTAAAGAATAATTAGAAGTTAAAATTTTGATGGATATTGTGACTACTTTCTAACTAAAAAAAGAAAATGATATTTTTTATGATATCTACAATTCCAACACCATCTCACCTTTTCTATATAGTCGAAAAAATTAAAAATTTCTCCATCGCAAAACTTAACTTATTCAATTTAAACTAATGAAATTAGATATTTTAAGAAATTTATTATGATTCTTTTTATAAATATAATATTATTTCGTCTTTATAAAAATATTAATCGGGGCCCCCCTGTCCGAAATTCCTAGCTCCGTCACTGCCTTGAACGTCTCTCTTACTTCTCTCTCTCCATCTCACGCCCCAGTACTGTGGCTCTCGATCTATATGTTGTGAGTGTCCAATATGTATTTCATGATTTGAATAGGGAGTTCATGATGCAAGAGAAGACATAGAAGCAACATCAATATCATGTGAACGATATAATCATCTCTTTGAAATCATGTGCATTGGGAACAAGGCATTCTGTTATAGCAAATTAGATAAGGTCAATTTTACTACACTCCTTCCTGTATATTGCAGTTCATCAAACTTTTAATGTTAGTTTTTAGGTTTAAAGATGATTTGGCATAACTTTGGTACAATGTTGAAGATATTGCTTAGACAGTGCTCAGGAAGTTGTGCAAGTAATAATTGTTGCCTCTGTTTTTAGGTAATTTTTTGGTTATGAAATATTTAAGTATTTATAAGTTAATTATAGGTGAGTGCAATTAATTGTCATTTATGGGGATATTTTGTTTGCCCCTTTTGTCATGATTAGGGTGCTATGTTTTTTGACGTTAAAGAATTGCAAAATTTGTGACAGATTTTAAGTTTGTTTACTTATTTGGGTTGCTAATTTAATTTCACAAGGATTTAAAAAACAAAAAAAAAAAAAAAGGGGCTGATTTGGCCCTGCAGCCCGCCTAGGGCCAGGACGGCCCTAAAATATCATGGCCCGATGACAACCAGGCCGACCCGATCCGGTCCGGTCCAAAAAAAAACAGTTGGCCCGATGGGCTGGGCTGGCCCGGCCCAGTTGAAAGCTCTAATTATATTCACATAAAATCTACTATAAAAATTATATTGATATAATAAATACATATGTTGCTTGAATTTTCTCATTTAAAGAATAAAAATATAATTAGAAAATAGACAAAATAAATAAATATGTAGATGCAAGAAATTGAACATATACCTCTAGAAGATGATGAAAAAACTCTATCATTTAAGATATATATATATATATATATTTCTTTTAAAAGATTCTTGAACTTAATAAAAAAATTAGTAACACTTTGTTGGGTCAAATTTGGCCCAACATTTTGTTATTATATATGTATAGATGATGGGAAAACACAGACTGCACAAGTTTTGTCATATGTGTCTGATTTGTGTGTGTCTCTTAGTAGGGATATTTATTTGGCTGGTTAAAATGTTGGAGTCAATGATTTTAGCATCATTCTTTCATGTGAGTGTGTATTTCGATCAGATGAAAGAAACACTAATTATTCAACATGCGAACGAGACATTTTCACCGGTAAAAGGAACGACACTCGAGCCTGATATAGAAGGTACTATCGGTGCTTCGACTGAGTCCAAATCTGATATTTACATCGATGTTTTGGTTCATATGACTCAAAAGAACATTTCCTCATGGAATATGAAGCAGATAATAAGATTACTTAGGAAAGAATTGTTCTCGACGATAGTTAAAGCTGATTTCAGTATCTCCTGTGAGCATGTCAAATTACTTGCAGAAGAAATTTTTCTTAATGTCGCTAAGCCGGAAGCTACTTAAGTAACTTAGTTTTAATTTTCCATCGCAATATATATAATTTATATTACAATCAAATGTGCAATGACATTATTTTTTATGATTGGTAGATATATTTCTTGGAGGACCTACTATATTTCATGCCAGAGGATGATGCTCTAAAAACTTTACATCAATTTGAAAAGAATTGAACTAATTTGGAAAAGAGAATCACTGAACGAGCATTCAAAAGATGGGTGGTAAAATTTTTTATTCATATCATTTTTTTTGTTATCTTGTATTTTAATATTAAATATGCACGAATTTAGTATTTGTTATCTTACTCATTGCTTGGTAATTGTGTATATTAAACTTGATTAGTTATATTTCCAAGTTAATTTGTTGATATATCATTATAGATTGGTTTATAATTTTATTTTATTTTTGCATTTAATATATATATGATCTTGATTAGATTACTCAATTGATTTGACAAAAATAATGATGCTAAATAAAGCAAGACTTGTTGTATTTTGTAGTGTATTTTTTTATAACCTTGTAGCCACATATATTTACATATCAGCATGTTCTTATTTTGTATAATTTAATTGAAAAAAAAAAGATTTAACATCAATTTATTTACACATTTTCTCCTAATTTCACATTTTTCTCACGTTCCAGACATCCTTGTAAAGCTATAAAAAAATATTAAAAAACACAAGGTGATATTAGTAATATGGATATCAATCACCAATCTCTTAAAATTGAACGTTGTTTCCCATCCATAGGGGGGAAAATTTCGGCATCGAGGGTCGCCTATTCAATTTAAAAATCAAGTAACCATTTAACTGTTAAAAATGTATTGTTCTAACATGTATAATATTCTCAATACCTGCACGAAATGGTTATTATAACCAACGTCATTCAAATAAATCTCAAATTTGTTGGCATTTCCGTCAACATCAGAAGGAATGATAGTGATATGGTCGGACTTAATGTAACGAACACGATATTATACACTGATGCAACCAACTTGCTCATGTATGGCAATGCGAACTAGTGCTCGTAATCTATCGTATCACTAAAACAATTAAGATTGTTCATCGTGGTTGAAATCATGTCTCAGATTCGATAAACTTTCTCGTATAATGGGATATTGTGGGATAACTCATTCATCACATCCTGTCTCACGCGAGCCCATACATCCTCACCAAAGCCTAATAGGGCCGCAACCGCCCGAAATCTACAATGACCATCGCTCTTCACATTCTGGACATCAATTGCGTACTCTTGAAATTCCATATAAGCAACGATATGAAATAGGGAGTTGAACTTGATCGAGTACTTCGAGTTTGTACACATATATAATAAATTAATAATAATACAAAGTTTAAAAAAATAATATAAATAAAATTTAAATTCATACCAGTAGCTTTCTAGACACTCTTGTCTTCTGAGACTTTGGCAATGATAATGACTGATCTGTAGTATAAACCATACTTCTAATGGGGGGACAACAACTATCAATTTGAGACTGAACATACTCAAACAAACTTGGATCTCGTTTCGTGGATTTTTCTGAGGCCTTTTTACTATGGCTTTTTTTTTCCAATTTTTGGTCTACCACATGGATCAATCTCAATAGTCGGGTCAACCATATTGGTCGTCTCTGGTTTTGTCATCTCACGCATATTTCTCAAATAAATCAATCTTCGACTCTCATCAAACGTTTCATACACCTTTGCCATATCACGAACTGCCTCTTCAAAACGATATTCAGTAGCTTCCTTCACATCATTTTTTACAATCGGCTCCATATCCAACTTTCTCCAAAAAGTATCAAAGACATTCATCGGTATTGATTTGTTTGTATATACATATTCTTCAATTTTGTGTGCACATGGACAACTATACGCAATTCTCAAAATAGGATTATATTTACTTTCATCAAAACCTAGCATTTTCACAAGTTTGACTTCATCAAACAACTTCTCTAATGTGTATATTGAGACTACACCACGTAAAACATTATAAAGAGTTAACGAAAACTTATATAGAGCGACATTCCTACTTTTTTAGAATGATGTCTTAATAGAAGTACGACATGCTTCATATAAAGTATCACACTTCACCCAACAAATCTCAAAATTTCCTAATGAGTTTTCAAGCAATCTCTTTAAACCAGCATGGTGACTCTCAACCCTAAACAAGACAATATATACTGAATTATAAATCTAATACAAATATTCAAACTAAATAAACTATACAAAATTGAATAATATACTTATTGATCGTTGTATTTCAATAGTGCATTCACGAACCTCTCTTTGTAAGGGTTGAACCGTTGATCAACAACATAGTCCACTGATTTCTCATCAAATTTGGAACGAATTACATTATCTTTGTACTCATTCTCAGTATGAGCATTGATAACCAAATTTACTTGCTTCATGAATGCATCCCACTTTTTTTTGAACTTGAACAACGGTTTACACTTAACTAGTATGTTCCTATCAATGTGCCAAGTACAGAGTAGATGTTTACAATCTGGAAATCTCGAGGCAACAATATTCATTAAGGTCAACTCCTGGTCAGTAATAATAATATATGACATGCACCCTTCACCCAACATATCCTTCAAAACACTCAATGTCCAACTGTAGTTCTCTTCTTTCTTAGTCAACAAATATCCAGATGCAACAGAAAATGGCATGCCGGTTGATGTGACATCAACTATCTCCAAATAACGTAATCTATACTTATTTGTCTTGTAACTACAATCAATCAACAACACCTTTAGAAAAGTACGAACTAACTTAACAGAAATTGGGTGTGAAAAGAATAATTCCTTCAAAGTGTTCGTCATCTCACATCTTCTATAGCAATGAAAGTAATCATTTTCAACAAACTTACTCATCAAGTACTGCAATTGGAACGTCCACAGTATTGATTAATCTTGTGTTTCCTCCTTGCATTGTAAATTGTCTGAATTGAAGAAGCATTGATCTTGTTCTTCTCCTTCAATGCTTTCAAAACCGACATGGGAGCTGCTTTTCGACATGTCAATGGCAAATGCCTCCTCTAAAGCAGATAAGCTCCCCATAAAGGAATGACCCGCAAAATAATTATTGATCGGATGATTGTGAGTACCACATTTAACCTCCAAACTTCATTGAAATTGAATTTTCTCGGCTCCTTTCAATAAAATGGACAATTGTATTTTTTTTGAGCTTGTATCCTTTCCACTTGGTCGTTCTTCATCAACTACAGAGTCATTCTTTCTTTTCTTCAATTGCCAATATTTTCCCTCCCTGTCACACTTAAGCCAATAACACCCGAGGTTTTTTCGACCAAACCCCTATCAGAACACTTGATCGATATAACAATTTTATGCTCAATGACAACTTTGTGTACCCAATCGATAAGTGCATCACGTGAATGAAATCATTGTTTGTGAACACACGTCCATAACAATTTCACCACACATTTTCTCTTTAACCTCATCCTCACCATTATTTTCAACCTTAACTTCTTCAAAATTACTCTCATCATCATTACCTAAGCTCTGTAAAAAATATAGACATGATAAAAAAAATATTAATGGAACAGAATCACAAAGTTCAAAAAAATCATTGGAACACATTTCAATATGTTCGAATTTTCAGCGAAACAAAATTAGAATGTTCAAAAAAATTAGTGGAACAAATACAATACGTTCAAAAATGTTTTCTGAACACATAGACAAAGTTCGGTTTTATTTTGCCAAAAATGTCCCTTTGTTCGATCAAAATTTTTGAACAAAGTGGAAATATTCCACAGACCAGACCCGAACATA
Organism: Prunella vulgaris; assembly: GCA_026898435.1. NCBI lineage: Eukaryota > Viridiplantae > Streptophyta > Magnoliopsida > Lamiales > Lamiaceae > Prunella > Prunella vulgaris. The sequence continues at coordinate 3,945 of JAPKLY010003124.1, read as the reverse complement.
TTGTTTCAAAAAATAAGAAAAAAAAATGCTACAATATGTATAACACTTAAAAGACACCATATAATACAAAACTAGGAAATATAATCAAAAGAAAAATATAAACCCTCACATGAAAAAATGATATGATAAATCAAAAAGTAACTTAAAAAAATTCAACATTTGAGAACACTTACATATGAAAATTGAGTTGTATCATCATCTTCATTGAAAACCATGTTGAAAACACAAGATTTCTCCTAGTGTGTTAGATGGAGACAATGTTCGAAGTTTTCATATTTGATTTGTAGGTTTTGTTCGAAATGAGGTAGTGTAGAAGAAGGGGGTTAACTTATCCAATTTGGAATTAATTCATTACACTTAAAGGGTATAATTGTACAATTAATTTTAATTTAAAAATAATATTGATTGAGGGTGATCTAGTCCATTATTGTTGTGGTGGGGGAATATCTGGACCCTCAAAGATATCATGCATCCAGTTCCAAATATTCTAGTTTTAGAGGGGTAATAAATAAAATTTACTCTTTCTATTTCAAGTTGACTGTGGTGTTAAGAAAAGAAAATTTATTGTTTTAATTTATGGGTTTATTACATAGAGGTTCTAAATTGGAGTGAAACTTTAAAATAAGTTTACTGATTCAAATGATTTGCAAATGATCACATTTTGTAATTTATAACCGAGAGAGAAAGGAGAGGAGAGGAAAGAGAGAAGGAAGAGGAAAGGAAAGGAAAGGAAAGAGAGAGAAAAAATGGAGGAAAGAGAAGGGGAGGGGAGGGGAGACGGCGACGGAGTGCGTCGTGGGAAGGGGCAACAACGAAGAAAAGCTTTACTGGCAGAGATCGTTGGCCTCGCGCCGTGAGTAGCTTCAGGCGACGGGAGTGCGTGGTGGAGGAGAGAGAACGCCGATAACTGAATTATGGGCGACGGAGACGGCGTGGCTTCCAATTTCAGATGAGTTTTCCCTTTTCCTCTTTTTCCAATTTTTTTTCTTCGTCCATTGATATGGTGGCTTCAATTAGGGCTTTGTAGTGGTGGTGGTTACTGATTTTAAACTTACAAGCTGTGAGCCTCTGATGGGCTTCGATTTGGGGTGGTTTGGTTGTTGCATAGACAAGTTTTTTTAATTTTTTTGAGAATGTTTTTTTTTTTTTTTATAAAGACTTACCAAAAATGTAGATTTATTTCAAGTAAAGGATCCAGATTGGAAACATACCATCCAAAGAAGACCAATATTGAGGGAATCATTTAATCTTCTGACAATTAAGTTTCAGAATTTGCTCAAGTGTCGACTTCAATGGTGTGATTTAATAGTTTCGGTAAAAGGTTTAATGGCATTAGTGAGCTTTTTTGTTGCAATTTTTGGGTTCAGTTTTTGCAAGCTTCAAAACAGAGCTTCAATGGAGGATTGAAAATATGAGCTTCAAGAATAGGGGTGAATATTGTATAAATTTTGAGATGTAATTTTGTGTAATGGGGGTGAATATTGTATAATTTATAAATTTCAGGCTTGTGCCAAGTTTATTATATGTATGCGCAGAATTTATTTCTCGTCTATGCAATAAATTTTTTGTCTATTGTGCTAAAATATTTGGCTCGTTTGTGCTAAGTATATTTTGTGCTCTTGTGCAATAAAATTTATATCTGTTGTGCTACAAATGATTATATTTGTGCTAAGTATATTTTTACTTTTGTGCAATAAAATTTATGTCTGTTGTGCTAAGAATGAATATATTTGTGCTAAGTATATTATCGTTTTTGTGCAACAAAATTTTAGTCTGTTGTGTTGGAAATTTTGGTTCATTTGTGCTAAGTATTTTTTTGCTTTTGTGCAACAAATTTCTGTCTATTGTGCTAAAAAAATTGGCTCGTTGTGCAAACAATTTTCTATGCATCTTGTGCAAACAACTGTGCCAAAAATCTTTCTGTTGTGCTAAAAAAAATTACTTGTTGTGCAGACAATTTATGCGTTTGTGCAATTGAGTTTGTGCATCTGTGCAGGTGAACCTATTTGTAAATTTGACTTTTTGGTAAACTTATTTTAAAGTTGACCCTAAATAATGCACCTATCCGTAAATTATCCATTTATTTTCTTCTTTTTTTATTTGTTTATTTGTATTTATTTGGGCCCTAATGAACTTAATATCTTTAGGACCATAATATAATATTTTTGGGCCATATTTTGGGCGTCAAATTTAATTTATTATGAATTTTTTGGACCATATAAGATTTATGATATTATATTTTATATATATAAATATTTAATGAGAAAAAAATAAAAAAGGTACATCTTCCCTTTAAATTGCATAGAGAGACAAGTATGCCAAAAATATAAAGAATGCACACCAAAAGTACATTCAAAATTAGTGTGCAAATATTCTAAAAATTGTACATTTATTTCTCTTTGTAATAAATCTAAAAAAACTACCCATCTTTGTAATTGTCCCTATTATAATACTGTATGTGATAAATATTTAATCGAATATTAGCAAATATCGAATCAAATTTCAAAATTTCACAGAATTACGAATACGCGCACACTACTAATAAAATATTAATTTACTTGCACACTCACAAATTTATTCACATATTTATTCATATGTCATTAGCTTATATATAAAATATATTTTTCTTAAAAAATATGTCATCTCATAGGGTGCAAATTCATACGGGACAAATGTGGAAATGCATATCTCTCGTTTTATAATTAAAATCTCTCATCTACGTACTAATTTTTTACACTCTATTAAACAGAGATTGAATATATTATACTTCCTCCGTCCCAAAACTACTTTCACACTTTCCTTATTTGGACGTCCCAACTTTTCTTTCCCACACTTAAAAATAAAACTTTTTACATTCACAAAAGTCAATAAAGTACATTTTTTCTTATTTTATTATTTAACTTTATATTCACATACTTGTTTTTTCTTGATTCGTGTGCTTAGAATTACTATAAAAGTAGTCTTGGGACCGAGGGAGTATATATTTAGCTTTTATATGTATATGTGCATAGGCCCTTTTGAATATTATAGACTTATAGTCCTACTCCTACTTGATATAGATTTTTTTTTTTTTTTTGAAAGGTGATATAAAATAATTTTAATTGTAACTAAAACTGTACTCTTTTTCTAAAAAAATCGGTAATACTAAAATAACTTTAGTTTCCTTGTACCTTAGTCATAGGCTGCATTATTATTCCATTTTTCTCGACACTTGTATTACCAAGAAGTCAATCTTGATCAATCTCTGTATGTTTGTAATTTTTAGTAGAATTGAAAAAGTGATAGTAAGTAATTTTAGTAGCAAAATAAAAAATATGGAGTGTTTTAAACTTAAGTGATTTTAAAAATTAATTTAAAAAAATGTGTTTGCGAAAGAAGTGCTTCTAAAAAGAATATTGAGTATTATTTTATTGGAGAATGTGTAGAAGTGCTTAAGTAAAAGTTAAAAGCTAAAATTTGTTGTTTGACCAAAAATAATAATAAGCACTTAAAATAGTTGTTGAAAACATGTTTTAAGTGTTTTTTTTTTAAATAAACACTTTACTTTTTATATTGAGTTTGCAAATATTCACTAAGTCACTAAATTGGTCATCTATACTCTGTGTAAATTGTTGGTACGATTTGTATCACTATCTATAATAAAAAAGATTATTGATAAAATAAATTAAGAATTGTTTTGTTTTGTTTATTATTACAAAGACAAAAACATTATTAAATAACCATGTTAGTCATGCACAACTAAGTAATTAACGTAGTCAACTATTAATTGGTCGATTTTATTGCATTAATCTAAGGTAGCTTTTAAACAAAAAATAATTTGTTAGGGGATTCTAACGTCACAAATTATAGTAAAATCATTCTTTTCTTTTTCCTATTGGAAATAAAAATAATTTCATTGAGAAAAAACAATTGGGTACCACGAATAGAGGTTTATGTAGATGTATT
>JAPKLY010003123.1:0-20333 GCA_026898435.1 Prunella vulgaris | reverse complement strand
GGAATTCTGACCAGAACACTCCTCATCATGTCATCTCATGTCTTTTGCAGTGGCACTCGATTGATACAACCTCTCTAGATGAGGAGTGATGGGAAGATAATACATAGACTTGAAAGTTGTCTTCTTCCTACAATCTGAGGGTTTGAACCTAGGGTAGTTGCACATCCTACACTGATCGATGCTCTCGTTGTCGCCCCAAAATAGCATGCAACTATTGGTAAAACAATCAATCTTCTCAAATGGTAAACCCATATCCTTCAAGAGCGTCTTACTTTGATAGAAATGGTAAACCCAATCTTCTCATTAGGTAGGGCCCGTTTGAACAACTTTACAAATTGATTGTAGACTTTCTGACTCACTTGGCCTTCAGTATTGATGGACAACATTTGAGTATTGAATGATAATTGTGTCTCAGTATCACAACCAGGAAATAACTCCTGATCAACAAATTTAAGCATCTTAAAAAAAAATTGCGAACGAGGATTTGGTTCCCTCTCCATGGCATTGTGGTGACCACCCAAACCAGATCATCAATCATCGTATGATAGCTTTGGAATTCATCCACCAGTGTCTCAAAGCATGGAGTAGGTGAATCACGGCTCGAACCATCAATCTCAAATCTCTCACCTCCACCACTACGAAAATGATCATAGAAGGCAACCATTCTAACATGTATTTTATCGAGAAAATAAACTTTATTCAACATTAGAAATTAAATGGTAAAAATGAAAAAATGTACGGTCAAATTGAAGCAACGAGTCACCCCCCTCTAGACCTTTACCACTTAAGGGACCAACAAGTGGTATCAGAGAAGTTGGTTTGCCACTGCTTTGATTAGTACCTAGCTAGATCCTTTTTTTAAAAAAACACACCTACACACTTGCATGGTGTTTGCCCAAAAGGTGTCCACATGCAAGTTTACGTGATCGCTATATCGTCGTGGCAAGATTGACCAAGTTTAATATTTATCGAACTCAGGGAGATGAGGATTTGTAAGGTATTAATGTTGCTCCAATTCGAAAGCTAACAAAGCAATAAAGGGGAAAGGTATCTAATGTCTACTAATGCGTCAAAAGAGTAAACTACATATCACCTTGGGTTACAAAGTGAGCAAGTTGTGAGAGATATGTGCTAGTGTACTATCCTATGTTTCACATGGTGATGTATCCCTTAATCATGCAATGAGGTATAGTACAATCAATTGGCTAGCCACTCTAACATGCAAAAGGTCTCCCTATATACACATTAGAGCCTCTAATTGTTCTTCCTATTCACTAATGATAGTTCTCACTATCAACTACACATACCAAGCATTCATACAATCCATCAATGTAGAGAATTGATCATACAACATCTCATGGCATTCATAAGATCAACATTAACACCACATTACTCCATAGGAATCATACACCAACACATAAAGGGATTAGCCCATGGCTAATTTGGTAACCATTAGAACAATTGAACTAGCTACCATCATCATTATGCAAGAAATGTAAAGGAATGTAGAAGTATTACCTATTACAATGAAAATTTGAAAGATACAAATTACCTCTAAAATCTATCTAACAATCTGGCAATGGAAAACAAAATTTAATCTGTAGAAATGTAGCCCTAGCTGAGATAAGAATGTAGGAATAAAAGGATCAACGATCAAAGCGGTAGATCAAAAGTTATCGACGAAATCGTAAGAAGAATTCTTATAAACCCAACTAGTAACTACCTCTCTCTCTCTCTCTCTCTAATCTAAGAATGTAACTAAGATTATGAACTAGATCCCTTAAGAATCTGATCCTTGGAGTATTTATAGTGCCCACAATGTTTAGTCCAATTGACTCGATTCTTTTTCTCTTGAGTTCATATCTTGAGTTCTAGAGCTCCGATTGACTCGATTCTTTTTCTCTTGTGACCCTCTCTTCGAAATCTTCAACATGGTATATCATTTCCCTCCATTGGATCAACTCACAATTTCTGGACTTTTACAAACTTGCTCGTCTCTTGCTAATTTTGCTCGTTTTCACTACAAAACATAACTTTCTAGCTAAAAAGGGTTAAATACACAAAGTATAGTATTTTAGGGTCAAATATGAATATAAGAACATCAAAACCATAGAGAAATGGATACAAGAAGATACAATTATGACCCTAATCACATGGCTCCAAAAATGGTGAATTCCAAGGTTCCTATTTTCTCTACAGAAGACTTTAATGAATCAAAGACCATGATGCAAGCACACTTATCTGCAATCAATGGCGAATTGTGGTCAATCATTGAAGATGGTCTTATAATTGTTGAGAAGGTCAACACTGGAGCTGATCAGTCAGGTGGACTAGCTTCGATCATCCCCAAACCCAGAAGGGAATGGACAGAGGATGGCAAGAGAAGGTCTAATCTTGACAATGTTGCAAAGGATACTATTTATCACTCCTTAGATAAAATTGTGTTCAGCAAGATAAAAACTACAAAACTGCAAAAGATATATGGGAAAAGTTAGAAATTATTTTTGAAGGAACTGAACAAATCAAAGAAAACTAACTCATGATAGCAGTTCAAAAGCTTGAGAACTTCAAAATGAAATCTGGAGAAATTCTTGAGAAGTTTTAGTCAAGATTCATTGAGATACTCAATCGGCTAGATTCACTTGGTAAGGAATACTCATAGAGAGAAATGAACATGAAAGTTCTTAGAGGACTACCTTCTGAATGGGACATTAAAGTGATTGTCATGAGAGAATCAAAGGATTTATCTAAGATATTCACCTTTGAACTCTTTACAGACTTGAAGGCCTATGAATTTGACATAAGTAGAAGAAAAGAACCTGATTGTGCAAAGGTTACAGCTCTAGTAGCTTACAACCTTGCAGCTGCAGATTCTGATGAAGAAAGTTTGGCTCTTTATAGAATAAGAAGTAGTACACACCAAAAGAAGAAGGTAAGGTGAAATCTACAGCACCTAGCTCAACTTATCTATTTTACAACTGTAAAAAGTCAGGACACTAAATCAAAGACTATTCATACCCCAAGGCAGAGAAGTATACAAATGAGGAAAAAAAGTCAGAAAAGAAAATAAGAAAAGGTTTGACAATGAGAGGATTAGAGACCTTCTTTCAGAGTTTGATAAAAACCAGGAAGAAGGTCCCTCTTCTTCTTAAAAGTGAACTGCAGATTTGGAAGACTCAGACTCAACTGATTCAAATGAAGAAACCCTTATCTGTCTTACGGCTAAAGATGAAGAGGTATGCTCATCATTTAGTTATATAACAGAAAAAAATTCTCCTAGTGACATGCTTGTTGCAATCCAAAGACTTCAAGAAGAGAATGAAGACCTTAAAAGGAATAATCACATTGGAAGAGAGCATATTAAGGCTCTATTGGCTGGAGTAGAAGATGCTGAGAAACAATTGCTGGTTCTACAAGAACTTAAATAAGGTTACAATTGTTTGCAAAATATGAATGAAGAACTTTTCAATGAGGCAAGTTGTAGAGCTACAGATTGTGCTGAGTTAAAGGAAACTATCAGAACACAAGAAATCTTGATAGCTAATCTTGAAGAAAGAAAGACTAATCTTCAAAAGAAGTTGAATTGCTTTGGAAAATCATCTAAGCAATTAAGGAAGATGATGTCTGAACAAAGACACACTGGTGACTTAACTTGTCTTGGTCATAACCCCTGTGATTGGATGGATCATATGCAAGGTTCCACAGAAATACCAGAAGAAGCTGTAAATTCAACCCTACAGCTAGAAGACTTACAATTTTGAATTTATTCAAAGGATTGTCACCTAGAAGACAACTGAAGATCAAGGAGATTATGCATGCAACTGAGGATAATGTAACATACTTGATGCATAATATGACTCTGAAGATAACTGCAGAGTATATACAAACTTTACAACCAGAAGATAAGATTGTCAACAAAATCAAGAATGAGAGAAGACTCAATTTTGATAGATTCTGGAATGGAAATGTATCTAAATTGTCTCTCTCTTCAAACATTTAGTTAGGAGGATCAAGCAAGAACTGTAGAAACCATACAACTTCTAAAAAGGCTTGGATTGCAAAGAGTATCACTGAAGGAGATCCAAACCTCTGGATTCTTAAATAACTCATTTTATTTTACAGGAACAAAATACAACCACCAAAAGAGAGATTTGGTACATAGATAGTGGTTGTGCAAGACACATGACTGGAGACAAGAGTTTGTTACAAGATATAAGAGAGCAAAAAGGTCCTAAAGTTTTTTTGGTGAAAATGCCAGTGGAATAGCCAAAGGATTAGGAAGTTTATTCAAAGGAAAGATTCAGATAAACGATGTTTATCTGGTAGATGGTCTGAAGCATAACTTGCTAAGTGTGAGTCAATTTTTTTGACAAAGGCTACATTGTTGACTTTACACATCACACCTCTATAGTCAAGGATACTGAAACCCAAACCACAAAATTGACAGGAACTAGAAAAGGGAATGTCTACAATGTAGAGTGGGACTCTACAGCTGAGACTACATGTTATCTTGCTAACAGTTCCAATGAAGTTAGTTGGTTATGGCACAAGAGAATGCATCAAATTAACTTTAAAACCATGAATGAGCTTGTGAATAAGAGACTTGTAAGAGGTCTACCAAACACAAGATTCAGGAAGGAACATCTATGTGATGCTTGAGTTAAAGGGAAACAGATTAAGAAGACATTCAAGAGCAAAACTCATTGAAGCACATCAAGAGTACTTGAACTACTACACATGGATCTATTTGGACCTATAGAACCTGTGAGCATTAGTGGAAAGAAGTAGACTCCAGTGGTAGTAGATGATTACTCAAAATATTCTTGGACAGTTTTTCTAAGAAAGAAGAGCGGAACTCAACAGAGGTTACCAGAGTTGATGAGAAGGATTCAGAACGAAAAGAACCTGAAGATTGTGAGACTCAGATCAGACAGAGGAACATAATTCACAAATCAAGTCATTGAAGAGTATTGTACACTTTATGGCATTATGCATGAGTATTCCTTAGCCAGAACCCCATAATAAAATTGTTTTGCAGAAAGGAAGAATAGAACACTCAAGGAGGCAGCCAAAACAATGATAGTTGAAGCAAATCTACCTAAGAGATTTTGGGCAGAAGCAACAAGCACAGCATGCTACACTCAGAATATATGCTTAATTGTGAAAAAACATAAGACTCCATATGAGCTATGGAAAGGAAGGACTCCAAACATTTCTTATCCACACATATTTGGATGCAAATGCTACATACTGAATAATGGAAAAGAACACCTCAAAACTTTTGACTCTAAGTCAGATGAAGGTATCTTCCAAGGATATTCTAATGTAAGCAAAGCATTTAGAGTGTTTAACAAGAAATCAATGCTTGTAGAAGAATCACATCATGTTGTCTTTGATGAATGGCAAAAGTGTTGATGTAACCAAATATAGGAGGTTAATTGGATCATTGCTATACCTTACAGCAAGCAGACCTGATATTATGTTTGCAGTAGGAGTATGTGCTAGATTCCAAGTCAGTCCTAAGGGATCACACTTAAACGCTGTAAAGAAGATCATCAAATATGTCAAGTCTACACAAAACCTCTTATTGTGGTATCCTAAAGAAGGAGGAATTGAACTTATACGCTACACATACTCATATTTTGCTGGATGTAAAATTTATAGAAAGAATACTAGTGGAATATGTCAATTCCTAGGTGAAAGATTAGTGGCATGGCACAGTAAGAAGCAAAATTCCATTGCACTCTCTACAGCTGAAGTAGAATACATTGCTGCAAGAAGCTGTTGTGTACAAATCTTATGGATGCAATACCAATTACAAGACTATGGGATTGATGCAAGAGAGACCACTATATTCTGTGATAATACAACTGCTATTGCAATTACACAAAATCCAATGTTACACTCTAGATCAAAACACATATATTTAAAGCATCATTTCGTAAGAAATCATGTAGAAAGAAAGGATGTGAAATTGATAAAGATTCATACTGATTTTAATCTTGCAGACATTTTCACAAAATCTTTATGATAATCAAGATTTTCAATCTAGAGAGGCAATATGGGAATGTTAGAATTGTAAAAGAACTTTGTAATAATCACTAAATTGCTTGATAAACTTAGAAAGTAAAGAATTCATTAAGGCTGGAATATGCAGCTGCAAAGTCACTCAACTGTAGAATTGACAACTCTACAGTTGTAGACTTAGCACTCAACTACATAATTCTTTGCAAATGTAGACTATTGTATTCTAAGACCACCAACTGCAAATTTAGGGAAACTAATAGTACTTTGTACAATTCTGAGGAAATAAATGAAGCACTAAAATTTCAGAAATGTCAGTACTTTTGTTACAAACATTTTGGATTATTCAGTATTTTAATTAATAAAATATTTGAATTTGTGTAACATTTTAAATAGAATTTAATTCTTATGTGAGTTATATTTCGAAAAATTTAATTCTATAAGTATTGGTTCGAAATTTAAAAACTCATAAATTTTAAGTCAGAAAGACAGATTTACCCCCCTTTCTTGAGCACGTGTAAGGAAAGGTATTTAAAGGATTTATCCTCCTTTTTCACCTCACTTTACATTTGCGAACTCACCTAAACACTCCAAACCCCTCACCTCAAACCTCAGAAACATGTCTATCAAAGTTATCTTTGGTGCCCTATTTGATTTCAAAGCACTGGAAGAGAAACATCCAACAAATACTATGGAGAGAGTTGTTATGAAAATAACAATCAACGCCTACATCACTATCTTACTCATATTCCATAGGAGTATGATGATAAGATCGTTCTAGATTTCTACAGTATTGCAGAGGCAGATGTGGAGAGAAAGAGATTAAGTGTCACTTTACAAGGAAGAAAGGCTAGTATAAGGGCAAGAGAAATTTGCAGAGCCCTAAGTTTGAGAGAACGAGGTGATTCCTATGATAATCTCAACTTTGCTGATGAAGATAAGAGATACTGGAGGAGATTCAGTGCAAACCAGGAGTTTTCAGAGAACTGGAAAATAACCTTCAAGAAACATGATGTTGGGACAATCTGATGATTTTGATTAGATCCCAAAACCCCTTGATGATTTGCCTAAGTATAGTTCATCAGGATGATAGTTTCAGGATAGTCAGATTAGAATAGGTTTTTCTATTCACAGTTATTCAGTTCAGGGGGAACGTGCTGAAGACTGAAGATTGATGGAGACGTCCCAGAAGTCTGAAGTCAAAAGTGTTTTCCAACCCTGAAGGTCAAAGATCATCCTGAAGATAAACGACCTGAAGCTGAACCTAAGAAATCTGGAAAGGGTCGAAGCCATCCTGAAATTAACCACTGACACTGACCAAACTGAGTTCACTAAGCAGACTCAGGGCAGGTCCCCATCAGTGATGGGCATGTGTAACCTTATCAGGCTGTGTTTCATTCCTGACACTCGTAAGTCCTGACTTGGGCCTAATATCAGTTTACTTGATACGTATAAGTCGTGTAATGGAGTCTGAGAAACAAAAAGAATGTCAGCAATCTTAGAAAAGACCAACATTTATTTTGAGTAAAGAATGAATGACTCAGAGTTATAAATGTACGAGGATCAGTAAGTCAAAGAGCCGATAAACTAGCCGTTGGATAAATGACCAGTGAGAAGGCGACACGTATGTATGGAGACTACACAGCATTTAATGCTTCTCAGAGTTGCAGGCAGCGGATCAGAAGAATTTCCCTTCTTAGTAAGGAAAAGTCAAGTCAAGTACAACCTATGTATTCACCTACCTAAATAGGAAGATTTTAAACGGATCTCCTCCAATGGATCTATTTCAAATCTCCCTATAAATATAGATGACATTGCACTAAAAGTTCATTTGAAGCAACACTCTGAAGTTCTAAATTTCCCTAGTGTTGTAGTAGGAATCTACATTCTGTATATTTCTTAGAGTGTTGATCCTTTCATTAGATTTGTTTTATTTTAAGGATCAGCACACCCTAGTTGGAAACGTGAACACTAAACCTCTCAAGTTTGTGAGTTGGTTGGTTAGAAGGACTGAGACTTATAAAACACTCAGGGGTTGTTGGGACAATCTGAGTATTTTGATTAGATCCCAAAACCCCTGATGAATCTGCCTAAGTATAGTTGTTCAGGTTGAAATAGCTTCAGGATAGTTCGGTTAGGAATTCAGTACAGGAGGAACTCGCTGAAGACTGAAGAATATTGGAGTCGACCCAATTTACTGAAGTCTGAAGTGTAATCTATCCTGAAGGAGTCAGTCAGTCTTGCTGAAGATTACCTGGTCTGAAGCTGAAGATCGAAGCCTGATGATCCATCCTGAAGTCAATCCTGAAGTGCCATTGGCTGATGTTTCTACTGAATACACTAAGCATATTCAGGACAGAACTTAGTCAGTGAAGAGTAAGTGTTACCTATCAGGCTGTGCTGAATACACATAAGACCTGACTTAGGCCTTAGTTCAGTTTATCTGAACCTTGTAAGTCCAAAGCAAAAAGGTTACACATATTGGGCTGAATAATCTATCAGGCTGTGCTGAAGACACATAAGACCTGACTCGGACAGTAGTTCAGATCACCTGAACCATGTATGTCCAAAGCAAAAAGGTTATTTATGCTATGGGACAAGAGACAAAGAGAATGTCAGTAAGACTCCATTAAGACACACGTTCAGACTGAGTTATTAACAAGAGACTCAGAGTATTGAATGTACAAGGAAGGACAAATGTCTGAAAGTCAACTAGCCGTTAGAGCGGAGAGCCAATGATCTTTTGACACGTATGTATGGAGTCTGCGCAGCATTTAATGCGGCATTTAATGCATCTCAAAAGTTGCAGGCGATGGGACAACTTGCCAGAATAAGCATGGCGGTTAGGTCAAACAGTATTTCTAGCCTGCAACCACCCCAAAATAGGAAAGATATGATTAGATCTCCTCCAACGGATCTATTTTGAATCTTGCCTATAAATATGGAGAGTCTTGCACCCATTTAAGGCTAACGGGAAATTTCCTAGAGAAAACTCTCAAGAATCCTAGCTCTCAAAGCATACTATAAGCAACACTCTGCAATTAAATTTCCCTAGTGTTGTAGTAGGATTCACTCTGTATTTGCTTAGATCGATAGCTCTAATATCTAGCATTGTTTTGTATTGCTAGAGCTATCTTAGTTGGAAACCAGAATACCAAATCACTCAAGATGTGAGATAGGTTGGTTAGAAGGACTGGGACTTGTAAAACGCCCAGGGGTCAGTTCCTAAGAGAGGAAGTTGGCTACTCGTGTCCCTTGGCACGTAAAACCAATCACCTATCCTCAGGGTTTTGAGGATAGCTTCCTGTTAAATCAGGTCGTGGACGTAGGAATTGGTTATCTCCGAACCACGTTAAAAAGTCCCCTGTGTGCTGATTTACTATTCTGTTCAGGATCATAACTGTCATCATAATAAACTGAACATTCTGCATCGTTTTTATATTCAGGACTGAATCAATCATCCTGAATCTTAATACTGTGCACTCAGTCTTAACCACCAGTTTACTAAGCAAGTTCAGAGAAAATGTTTTCAGAAACTTAAAACGAGTAGAAACTAAGGGCACACTTTCCGCACGCACTCTAGCTCACTGAGATAGTAGTCCAACTGACCCGGTTCCGAGCAGTCAGTAGGTTTGTTATGTCTACTGAGCTTCCGAGCACTTTACTCACACTCAGTTTATCTGACTCGTTACTGAACTGTCCCTGCTGTCCCTGTGGACCTTCAGCATACTGAGTAATCCTTACTGAGAGTGTAAGAGCATTTTTCTGAGTCTTTCAAAAAAATCTAACATCAGTGTATTCCCCCCCATACACTGATTGTACTCGTTTCGGGACCAACAGGGGTCGATTCCTAAGAGAGAAAGTTGGCTACTTGTGTCCCTTGGCACGTAAAAATCAAGTACCTATCCTCAGTGGTAGAGGGTAGCTTCATGTTTTATCAGGTCGTGGACGTAGGAGTTAGTTATCTCCGAACCACGTTAAAAACATCCCCTTATGCTGATTTACTTACTTGCTCAGGATCATATCTGTCATCATATTAAACTGAGCATACTTGCATTGTTTTGAAATCATCAGGACGAGTTAATAATCCTGACACTTAAAATTGTGCACCGGCCTTAATCACATTTTCCTAAGCAATTCTGACAAAGTTTTTCAGGAACTAAAACAAGTAGAAACTTAAGGGCTCACATTTCGCACATACTCTAGCTTACTGAGATAGCTATCCAACTGACTAGCTTCTAAGCGGTCAGTAGGTGGGTTATCTCTACTGAGCTTTTGAGAGCACTATCAGTGTTGCCTATTTGGTTCCTTGCTGATCCGTCCCTACTGCCCCTGTGGACCATCAGTTTAAGTGAGCACATCAGGATCTTCCTGACTGAAACTGACTTAGCATTTTCCTGAGTTTACTCACGAAAATCTGACATCAGTGTATTTCCCCCCCATACATTGATTTACTCATTTCAGGACCAACAAGTGGTATCAGAGCAATGGTTTAAAAGACCACTGACTTTTTTACCAACAGTTTCTGAGGAGAAACTTTTGGTGGTCATCTAAACTGATCTTGTTTCTGAAAACAACATACCATGGCATCTGGATCTAAGCGCCTTGAGGGAAATCTTCCTGAGTTCTGCATTAGTAACTATGATTATTGGAAATTAAGAGTTCTTGCCCATCTCAACTCTATTCATGACCAGATGTACAGGGATATTGAAGAAAGACCTATCACCTTCATGACCAATCGTGCTAGAACCTGGCCCGTGCTTGGAGGTGTCCCAGTTCCAGCTGTCAGAGATGAGCCAGTGGAGAGGTCTGCGCTTACAGCTGATCAGCTTAAGCAAATCGGACTGGATAATGTTGCCAAGAACATTATACTCCACACCATTTCTTACGAGAATTCGGTCAGGCTGATGCACTTAAAGACTGCCAAGGAGATCTGGGATGCGCTGAAGGAGATGAGCGAGGGTTCTGAGAAGATCAAGGAGAACAAGCGTTATTTAGCTATCAGGAAGTTCGAGGATTTCAGGATGCTGGATGGTGAATCCATCGATCAGATGGAAGCTCATTTCATTAAGATGATGAACGAGCTAGCAACCCTTGGGAAGTAGTTTCCCAAGAGGGAGGTGTCTTCAAAAATCATGTATTGTCTCCCTGAAAGATGGGATACAGGTGTGATTCTTCTGAAAAACACCCAGGACCTCACGAATGTCTCTCACTTTTACCTCTACTCAGAGCTGAAGGCGCTGGAGTTCTCCCTCGACAAGAGAAAGAAGAAGAGTGAGGAGAGTGAGGATACGACTGAGGTGAAGACGCCCGAGAAAGATAAGAGCTTGGCTCTTAAAGCCACTCCTGAGCCTGAGGCTAGATCTGGTTCGAAATCCCTGAAGGAGATGAACAGGAATGAGATTGCCCTGGAGTGCAGCCTGATGGCACGTAGATTCGAGAAGTTGGACTCTCATTTCGGTAAAAATAAGAAGTTTTATACTGACTCTCGTGACCGCAGGTATTCCAGCCCTAGGAGGTCGATCCCTCAGAGGGAAAAGAGGAGGGGCTCAGACTCCAAGAGAGAAAGAGATGAGCTTGAGCGCCGGAGAGAAGAGAAGAGCTCCAGGAGAACAGATGATGCTGAGCCTAGAAGCTCCAGCTCCGAACCTGAACGATCATTAGGAAGCAGGAGGGAGTCAATAGAAAAGAGGTACACTGATAAACCTAGTGTTAGTGATGCAGATCAATGCAATCACTGAAAGAAGGCCGGACATTATCAGTATGATTGTCCAGACCTCAGGGCTCGAGAGAGAGAAGATCGGAGAGCTAAGAGGGATCTGTGGGCATCAGATTGGAGAACAATGATTGCTGAAGAATCTTCGGATTCAGATGGCCCAGGACACCAAATGCCTGAACTCTTCTCCGGTAAAGAGTATGATGACCTTTGCCTAATGGAAAATGATGAGCTATGTTCTTATGCCTCTTCTCCTGATCTTAGCTTAGACTCAGCAAGGGACTTTGACCTTCAACTCGCTCTAGAGCAATTGATGGTCGATTTCTCGAGGCTGCAGGAGACTCATACTCACATAGTGGATGTGAATGCTAATCTGACTAATGAGAATGATTATCTCACTGAGTCTCTCAGAGAGAGGGATGCTGACGAAGCACTAAGGTTAGTAAACCATCAAGAAGAATTGCTTCATGCCCGGAATAGGCAGGATGAAACTCCTCTTGTGGTTGATAGACTTAATGCTGTCATTTCCTCACTAATCGAGACTCGTGACATCGATCTGTTCCTAGTTCAGGAACAGCTGGAGACTGAGCGGATATCTCTCAGGTGAATGTTCGAAGCTGATCAAACTTCTCGCTGTCTTGAGCAAACCTCAAGAGAGGCCGCTGATCAATAGTTGAGGCTTCAATACACCACTGAACTTGAGGCCCTGAAAAAGCACAATGTGCACCATGAGGAAAAGGTGGATAAGTTACACAAATCAACCCTAGTGGTTGAGGAGTTAACCGATATCTCTCAGCATACCGATGGTGCTAAAGTAGGGATAGGTTATGAACCTAAGGTCCCTAAGAGGAAGAAGAAGAGAGATGCTTCTTGGAGCAACTCCCAGAAGAAAGAGTTTGTCCCAGCCCAAACTGATTGCAAAGGCGAAAGTATTGCCCGTCAGGATAAAGGTAAAAGGAAGGAGAAACTGCCCGCTGAACCTATCAGGCAACGTGCTGAGGGACCAAGGCCCAAACCTAAGAAAAAGGCCAAGGTACCTCACCCGGAGCCGAGGAAGACAGACCAAGGGAACTCCAAGGGAAGGCCCCGGAATTCTTAGGCTCAAGGGAATTCCACTCCGACTACGTCTCAGGCTCAACCTAAGAGTACTCAGGGTGGAAGGAACTCAGGCCCGAGAAAACCTCAAGCCAACTCGAGCAATACTGAGGTCCAGATACCTCAGACAGGGCATAGGGCACAGGGCCCATCAGGAGTGTCCTAATCCATCTCGGAGAAGGACAAATTGGGTGGCCCCTGAAGGGCAATGGAGTCCTGACTCCAGAAACGCTCAGGCCAGACATCATGTGCCTAGTGGTCAGGCTCGAGTAGCTCCTTCTCAGGATAACTCTCAGCTTAATGAACCCAAACCAAGGAGGAATAGGGGGCCTGCCCCCAAGCAGAAATCCAAGGCTCCTGAACATCAGGCTGAAACCCATACATCTTCGACTTCCAAAGTACCTAGGAAGAAGAAAATGGTGTATGTTGATGTTTCAGGGAGACAGATCTACACCTCTGATGCCATCAGAGTTGTGAAGTAGATCTGGATCCCGAAGGATATGGCTGACACAATAGGACCCAATACGAGATGGGTAACTGAGGCCTGATTCTTTTCAGGTCGCTGCGAGCTGCAAGAGACGAAAGGAGGATCTGAAGAAGGAGTGTACCTGGACTCAGGCTGTTCCAGGCACATGACCGGATTTCGTGATCTCCTTCAGGATTATGTAGCTGAAGAAGGCCCGCAGGTTACCTTGGGTGACCACTCTAAGGGTTTCAACAGAGGGTTTGGTACTCTTGTTGTTGGTTCTGTTAAAGTGCTTAATGTATCCAATGTTGAGGGTCTTAGGCATAACCTGCTATCTGTCAGTCAGTTTTGTGATCACGGATATAGTGTAGAATTTACATCGAATATTTGTCTTGTGAAGGACTCTACACTGCAGGTTCTTATTATAGGGATCAGGAGAGGCAACGTTTATTTTATTGACTTTCAGAGCAGCTCTCCTGAAACTTTTTGGTCGCTAAGAGTTCCTCCGAACTCAGTTGGCTTGAGCATAAGCGCCTGAGTCATCTTAACTTCAAGCTAATTAACAAAATTTCTCGACTTTCTCTTCTAGAGGGTCTACCAAATGAAGTTTTTAGCAAAGACCACGTGTGCGGAGCATGTCAGGAAGGCAAGCAAACTAAAGCTTTATTCAAGGAGAAAGATGCCTTTTCAACTGACAGAGTGCTTCAGCTCCTGCACATGGATCTCTTTGGTCCGATTACTCCTGTCAGCATGAATGGTAAGAAATATACCCTTGTTGTTGTTCATGATTATTCCAGGTACACATGCATTATTTTCTTGCTGAACAAGAAAGAGACTCAGATAGAGTTTCATGTGTTTCTCAGGAAACAGAGCACAGAACAGGGTCAGAGCATCGTCAGGAAAATATCAGATCGGGGAACGGAGTTTATTAACTCTTATATAACTAATTTTTGTACTGACCATGGTATTTCTCATGAGACTTCTGCAGCCAGGACGCCTCAGCAGAATGGGGTAGCTGAGAGAAGGAACCGGACCCTGTAGGAAGCTGCCCAGACCATGTTGGCTGAGTCAGGACTGCCCAAAAAGTACTTGGGCTGAAGTAATCAACACTGCTTGCAACACTCAGAACCGATCTATGCTGAACAAACAACATGCTCAAACAGCTTATGAAACGTAGAACAAGAGGAAGCCTCACATCTCTTATTTCCATATCTTTGGGTGTAAGTGTTTCTCTCTGAACAATGGGAAAGACCAGTTTAAAGCCTTTGATAGCTAGTCTGATGAGGGAGTCTTCTTAAGATACTCCTCTGTCAGCAAAGCTTTCAGGGTGTATAATTGTCGGACCTTTTGTGTGAAGGAAACACCTCATGTTGTGTTTGATGAGACTGCATCAGTGCGTAGAAAACAGGTTCCAAGTCCTGACACTGAGGGGGTTACCAAGAAGGTGACAAGACTGAGCCTGAAGCAAAATCCTGAGTTCAAGGTCAACATTGTGCATGCTCCCATGGGATAGGATGATGATAATGATCAGGATGCTCCTCAGGCCAACCCTCAACAAGCCTCAGCCTCGGAGAATGTTGAGTCTCAGACGGAGGTACAGACTCAACCTGAGGTAAGAACCGTCGGTGATGATGCTTTTGCACCTGAGACGGTTACTGAGTCTAACTCTGTAGGGGAAAACAATGTCACTGACTCCGGACAAACCTCAGGGAATGACTCAGGTTCTCCCTCTCTTGTTCATTCTGCTTCTTTACCTGCTCCGGATACTAACATTTCAGGATCAGGTGAGGGAACTTCAGCAGGACCAGCTACTCTCAACCGGAGGACATGGATGTCCGATCACTCGTTGGTAGATATCATTGGTGATATCAACGAGGGGGTCAGAACAAGGTTGTTCCATGGCGAGAGTGTTATGTTTTGTTATTTTTTGTCTGATTAGGAACCTAAGAATATAGAAGAAGCTCTTACTGACCCCGATTGCATTGTTGCCATGCAAAAGGAGCTCAATCAGTTTGAGCGGAATCAGATTTAGGAATTAGTTGATAGACATAGGCGTCAACATGTTATTGGCACCAAGTGGGTCTTTAAGAATAAGAGGGATGAGAAGAATGTTGTTGTCAGGAACAAGGTCAGACTGGTGGCAAAGGGTTACTCTCAGGCCGAAGGGATCGACTATGATGAGTCCTTCGCTCCGGTCTCAAGGTTAGAGGCAATCAGGCTGTTCTTGGCTTATGCAACATTCAAGAAGTTCAAGGTGTATCAAATGGACGTGAAGAGTTCTTTCCTGAATAAAGTGCTGAACGAGGAGATTTATGTGGAACAACCTCCTGGGTTCGATGTAGGTGAAAAGGTGTATCACCTGAAGAAAGCTCTTTATGGCCTGAAACAAGCTCCTAGAGCTTGGTATGATACTCTCTCCCAGTTCCTGATCGACCATGGGTTCGTGAAAGGGACAGTGGACAGGACCCTATTCCGGATATCCGTAGGGGAGGACATTCTCTTAGTCCAAATTTATGTTGATGACATTATTCGAACCTGAGGCTTTGTGAGAAATTCTCAAAGCTGATGACGGGGAAGTTAGAGATGTCAATGATGGGAGAGATGAACTTCTTCCTAGGTCTTCAATTCAAGCAAACTGATTCCGGAATCTTCATAAATCATTCTAAGTATGCGAGGGACTTGATTCAGAAGTTTGGAGTTCAGTCCAGCAAAGTTTCATGTATCCCCTTGAACACAAACGAGAAGCTGGATCCTGACAAGGAGGTGACCTCAGTGAATCAGACTGAATATAGGGCACTGATTGGTTCGTTATTACACCTGACTGCAAGTCGTCCTGACATCACCTATGCAGTTTGAGTTTGTGCAAGATATCAGTCTGATCCGAAGAAGATTCATCAAGAGAGTGCCAAAAACACACTGAAATACCTTAAAGATTCAGTCAATTTAAGACTTTAGTACCCTTCTGATGACAACCTAGAACTAACAGGTTACTCAGATGCTGATTACGGAGGCTGTAGGATTGATAGGAAATCAACTACAGGCACATGTCAGTTCCTAGGGAGCAAACTGATCTATTGGTTTTCTAAGAAGCAAACCAGTGTTGCAACGTCTACTACTGAGGCTGAGTATATGGCGGCAGCCAGTTGTTATTCCCAAATCCTTTGGTTGAAGCAACAACTGAGAGACTACCATGTAGAGGCCACTGATGTCCCATTTTATTGTGACAATAATAGTGCCATTGCCATATCCCAAAACCCAGTCTTACACACAAGGTGTATGCATGTAGACATCAGACATCACTTTATAAAAGATCATGTTGAGAATAAGGATATAAGGATGGAAAGGATCCCTACTGACAAGCAGAGAGCTGACATCCTGACTAAGGCTTTGCCTGAAACCAGGTTTATTGAGTTGTCAGTAGAGTTAGGACTCCTTGACCCAGGCTTAGAAGATTCAGGATGAATATTAGTTCAGGAGTAACAATTATCAAATAAAATTTTGTACAATCTCGAATAATTAGTATTATTGTAAATATATAATATGAGTACATATTTTAAGCTTAGTGGACGGACAAAATTGTAAGGAATAACACATTTTTAAGCTAAAAATATATACAGTTATAGGCTAAAAAAATATGCAATTATACACCAAAATATATAATACAGTACTACTTTAGAATTATTCAATACATAGCAAACATAATTGTCCGAAGTCATCTTGATTCTTCATCATCATCATCTAGGCATAATATAATAACCATAGTAATAATAATAATAATAATAATAATAATAATAATAACAGCAACAATAATAATAATAAAGGAAATACACTTTTTTGTCCTATAAGTTTTGTTGACTTTGATTTTCATCCTCTTAAGTTTTGAATTTTGATTTTCGTCCTTTAACTTACCGAAAATTATGGTTTTCATCCTCCAACCGCCTATAACCAGTCATAGAACCGGTAATACACACGTGGATCCATTTTTCTATTTTTGAAGTGAAATATTGACGTGGGGTATTTGGAGGGAATTAGGTCTTGATGGATAAAACACAGGATTAACCGTAGATGCTCTCCCAAATCAAAACCTTAGTCGATAAAATCTAGGCATGGGAGTTTGAGAGAATTAGGGAAAAAAGGAACAAAGATCCTCAAATCAAAACATCCTAAAGCCTAAATTCTTTTGAGTGCATACTTACTGTACGGAAAGGAAGAGGGATGTCTTCAAGAAATTCGAATGAATCAACGAGTTTCAAGCGTAATATTAAGTGTCATTGTGGTTTCTTTGCACGATTTGTACATCATATTCTAAAATGAATCCGGACATAAGATTCAATGGATGTAAGTATTCGACGGTATTTGAGAGGGAAATTACGGTTAAAAGTGTATTTGGGCAAGACTTATTTCCCTCCAAATACCCCCACGTCAGTATTTTGCTTTAAAAAATAAAGAAAAATGGATCCACGTGTGTATTACCGGATGTATGACTGGTTATAGGCGGTTGGAGGACAAAAAACATTAATTTTGGTAAGTTAAAGGATGAAAATCAAAATTCAAAACTTAAGAGGACGAAAACCATATTTTTTTATAAGTTAAAGGACAAAAATCAAAATTCAAAACTTAAGAGGACGAAAACCAAAGTCAACGAAACTTATAGGATAAAAAACTGTATTTTCCCTAATAATAAATTTCTTCATTAGTCCAAAAAAAAAAAGCTGCTGGTTTATACCCAGCCAACATCTACCAACTTGATTATAGACTGTGAGAAAATATTGCTAAAATATTGGTGGATATCTCTATTAATATCATTTTATGTATTCATTAGAACTATTATTTCCTCCATTCATAATAAATAATTCTATTATTAATTTTGCACGTGTAATATATTAAAAAGTATTATGAGGTATTGTGAGATCCGTTAACGAATTTAAAAAATTATAGAAAAAGTATGTTTATACACTTTTGATATGCATATGTCCATAAGTAGATTTAATGCTAAAATAAATTTCTGTATTAAGAAATGTTAACCTGTGGACCATCGGGACCTTTCCTCGGAAAAAGATATTTTGGGACCCACATGATCTGCAAACTTTACCATCATTTGCATGTCTCTTGCAATTATTATGAGGAGGATTTTGCAGAGCATGACCATGCACCTTGATACATTAAGACTTCATTTGGCCAATATAACAATGGTGGGATCGTAAAGCCAACGTTGGGGTTGACCCTTTCTCCACCCAAACATGGAGTAGTTATCATGGTCAAGGTCAAGAGAATTTTTTTTAATATTTATAACGACATGATCTATTATCTCCTAATATACTAATAGGGAATAATCATGTTTTAGCAAGAATAATTATATTTTAGCAAGATTGATTATTTTGTCCTTGAAACGAAAGACACCCTTAGGTATCATGTTTTCCTTCATTTTGATAATGTGTCATTCTCTTCTTCATTTTCATCCTCGATGACGTGTCATATTCACATTAAGTTTATATCTATATATTAAAAGTATATTATTAATGTGGCATAACATTAGTTGAGTATTGTGATTGCGTGTCAATAAGTTAATGAGTTTTTAAAATAAATATTGAAGAAAAAAGAATTAATATGAGAAGATTGATCAATCTATTACATGATTTATTTTAAATAAAATATTTAAATCATATAAATTTATTTTATATAATTTCAACTTTGTGATCTATAAAATTATAATATTGATTATTTTAATTAACTATATCTTATATTATATAATTTATAAAATACAAATTATACTATAAATATATATATATATATATATATTATATTTTTATATATTTTTAATGTACAACATATTAAGTACAAATTTTTACTATATATGATCTGATTTTGAATACTTTATAAAATTAAGCATATGAAGGGATCGTCCAGTTCCTATAGAACCTATCATTAAAATCACCCTAGAGGGGGAGCGGAGCGAAAAGGTTTTCCATGAGATGGAAAATGTAAATTTTTAGTCCCACACGAAACTTGTGAATAAGTGTTTGTCTGATAATGACCCGAAAACCTAAGGGTTCCTCCGCAAGGTTCGTCCACGGAGGGTGAGTCAGGGCCTAAGATCAGACCGAAAGGTGTCAAGTACATGTTTCTAATTGGATTTTGATGTATGCAAAACATATATTTTATTGAATTGAAACTAACACTTTGTTACAAGAAGAATGGCTAAGGAATTTATAATTGTAAAAGGGAAGTCTGCAGCTGTATAGTTGATCAACCTATAACTAGACATGACCTTGCAGCTGTAATGTTATTCCTACAGGTCGTTTTTGTTTTAGAGGAACTTGCAGCTATAAGGTTTAAGAACCTACAGCTGAGAAGACCGTTTGAAGATTAAAGTACATGGTCAATGATTAATGAAGATTATCAAGACCCTTAAATTTCAAATTAGTGAAACACTTATGCACTAACTAGAGAGAAATTAAGGATGTACATATCACAGAGAAATTAAGGATGTACTTATCAAGCATTCAACCTAAGCAAGTCTACAGCCAACAATTCTGAGAGAGAGAGCTTTCTTGTTTTCATTCCTTGTGATTCATAGGATAGTTGGTTAGGATTTTCTTAATAAGAATCACATTTGTTGTTGTTCCCTCACACACTCTACTATTTCTACCTTTTGTAGATATCTCTTTGTGAGGTTTTTAACTCTTTGTGAGTTTATATTCTGAGTGAATAGGATAGAAGTATTCTCTTGTTTAGAATAGAAATATGAGTTAATCTAGTTCTAAGGGGGAATTACTTGTATTGATCTTTGTGATAATTTCTTAGTGAATTTGACACCTGAGTGGTGTAACAGTGGATGTAGGAGGTCTTATTCAAAGACTCTGAACCACTCTAAATCTTGCTTGTTTATTTATTGTTTATTTTATTCATGTTCTGCATATTTACATTATTGTTACATTCATCATTCGTTTTAACTTAGTGCATAAAACTCTGTGTTTTTCACAGAGTGTTGATAGAATTTACTAATCGTGTTTGTTATGTGGCACGTTATAT
>JAPKLY010003122.1:590-16026 GCA_026898435.1 Prunella vulgaris | reverse complement strand
ATCAAACTGTCTATCTAGATTGTATTGAGCATAAAATAGTTCTAAAAAGCAATAATTTGTTAATTTAGATATATTATAACAAAGAGTTGGTAAGATGCAACTAAAAGCATCATTACAAAATTATGTTACGCTTTCATCACTAGAGACTAGTAATGAGCTGGTTGGGGAGTGTGATTAGCGTTTAAGTATGCATGTATTTTACCTATTTTGTGTATTATTTTGTGTACTATAATGTATTGTTTAGCGTATTTATATATAATTTCACACTTTCTAATTAGTTATAAGTATTTATGTTTTCTATATAAGTAAGAAGCATTTGTATAATTCAACCTAACCATTATGTCAATTGTATATTGTTGAGGTCTTAAGTGGAGTTATATTTATCCAAATTTTATGATATTGAACACCTAAGACAATGTACTAAATACTTAAGACACTTTAGTGATCCAATTTTACAAGTTTGGATTGTATTTGTACTTAAAAGTGAAGACTCCATTTCTGTCCAATGTTTGGACTCAAAACATATTTTCGTATTTGCACAATATCTGGAGCCTCACTAAACCAATTGAACTAATTCTAGTTGTATTTGATCACTAATTCGTTTCTCTACAACTTGTCTTCAGGGCTCAAGTGTCAAAAGTTCCGTCTTCAATGGTCAAAATGACAATCAATGCAAGGGCTTCAGAATTCCGCCATCTCAGTACACATGTTGGGAAACAATACACCATAATTCACACAAAAGTCCAATTTACACAAGACCAAAGCCATTGGTTAGCCAAGAAATTCATCAAGACACAGTAAAAATATTAAAGGCGTTGATTTTTTGCAAGCTGAGATATCTGCTTTTCAAGAGACCACCATAAATTCGCAGAGAAAAACAATCCAGTTTTACCAACTTCACTATTCTGGTCATAACTCACAATCTAGAGATCTGATTTTTAGATCTTAGACTCCTTGGAAAGCTAATCTAACGGCCTACAACTTTCATTCAGAAGTCAAGATGAAATTCGGACGGCAAGGGCAATTAAATTACTAATCTTTACAAGACACGTGAATTGGTTGCTAAAGTTTCCATGATTCACTATTTGGAGGCCTATATAAAGAGCCCTTTAGCAACCCTTGAAGGCATCCCATTTTCCTTGTAATCCTTCTATCTTAGTCTAGTATCTCTCTTAGAAATATGAGTTCTTATTGTATTAGTATGAGTAGCTAAATATTTTACTAGAGTTAGGGATGAAGCTTTAGTAAAGTATTAGTAATGTTCTTGGTTATTCAATAAAGATTTTCAAAGTTTCAATCCTTTAGTCATTTGAAGAGTTTTTAAGAGAGGTTTTGATGTGTCATTACTTTGATTTGTTGTAGACTTATTGGCACAATAAATGCTTAGTTTTACATATAAACTATTGATTTTATAAACTTGTTAGAAGATCTAAAGGTACTTTTCAAAAGTATTATATGTGCTCAAAGTTATATCTTCCGATTGAAATCACTTGATTGTTAGATTTCGATTGAGTTATCAAAGATAACCAAGATCATAACTCTAGTATTTTTATCTAAAGTGGAATCCCGAAGCTCTAGTATTTTGTTACTTTATTGAAACCTCTCAACTAGATAATATCTTTTTCTTCCAAATCTCCCTGTGGTTCGACACTCGGTCTCCCGAGAAATTTTATTACTTGAAATCAACCTACACTTGGGTACGTAACTCTCAAGGAGCTATCAGATTCAAGATAGGAACATAAACCAAAATATATTCATGCCAATATACCCATTACTTCAACAAGCCTATTAGGATTGAACACAAAGGGTGATAACTAAAAATTCAGGAATTGGTCATTCAAACCAATAGTTATGCCAATTTCATTTATCAATGAGTCCTCAAGTAAGCAAACACATAGGTGAATAAGCATTATGAACTCATCCTATTATCAATATATCCTTAACTCAAAACAATGAGCACAACATTATCATGAAAATCAAATTTTTGGCCCAAATTCCTGAAAATTCGTAAATATGCCTACACACAAAATTTTAATCTTCAATTAAGTCCAAAATACACAAAATTGGCATGCAATTGAGTTCCTAAATGATTGCCTATCAACAAAATAGCATATATGCATCATCAATTGCACAAAATCTCAACAAAATAAAAAAGCCCCAATTTTATTGCTCAAGAACCCTAATTTTTCAATTTCAAATTCCCAACAATTCAACCATGGAATTCTTATAAACATTCAATAGATAGGTAGAGGAGAGTGAGTAGCACATATCTGTGGAAGAATTTTACGAGAGGAAGTGTTGAATTTGAGAAGCAAAAATTTCCTTTTCCTCTTTTCTTTTTTTTCGTGAGTTTTGATAGAGAGAGAGATGCAAGACTCTTATGTTTAAGTGTGTATTTGTGTGTTTAAGAGTGTATAAGAATGAGTAAAGGGTGAGTGGGCTTACCATGGAAATTGTGTTCAAAATTTGACCCAAATTTGTCAAAAATCGGACTCCCAGACACGTCGCGTGATCCTGGGCGTGAAGGCTGCTCGCGGAATTACCAGCTGCCGAACTCCTCCATGTCGCCTGCCGAACTCGATCGCGCGGGAGCTCGCGCGATCCTCTTGCTGTCGATCCAGTAAAGTTTCACGCGATACGAAGCATGGGTCTTGTCGACCCCTAGTGTGGGTTCTGCTAGCCGAACGACTCTTTTAAGCTCAAGTAACATCCAAATCGATAAGAGTTGAGTGACGTACATCACTCAATTTCCTTTTCCAAAAACATACCTTCTTTACATCTTTTTTATCCCTTTTTTCCTCATTCACCTTCTTCTTCTTCTTCTTCTTCTTTCAAAAGGACTTTCTTCAAGTACTCCATTCTCAAGATTGCAAGTTCTTGTTACCGTTTTTGCAATTTCACCCTTAATCCTTTGAGAACTCATTGAAGAATCATAAATTGAGAAAGTATTTCTCTCCTTATTCATCTTCAAGGTAACCTCTCCTTTTTGAATATTTATTAAAGAATCCGAAGTCGCAAGGAAAGGCCTCCCAAGAATTAGAGGAGTAACCTTGTCTTCCTTTACATCTAGAATCACAAAGTCTACCGGATACAAGAATTTACCAATTTGGACCACTACATCTTCCACAATTCCTCTCGGCTGCACCTTTGAATTATCCGCCATGTAAAGATTACTCGACATAATCTTTATATCCTTTAATCCCAGCCTTTTAGCTATGGATAAAGGCATAACGTTTACACTAGCACCAAGATCACATAATGCCTTCATAACCTTAGTTCCTTCAATTTGGCAATCCAAAGTAAAATAGCCCGGATCTTTCAATTTTTTTGGAAGATGCTTCATAATGAGTTTGCTACTCTCTTGAGTGAGTTTTACAACTTCGGGCTTCTCTTTCTTTTTCCTTGACACAAGATCCTTCAACAATCTTGTATAGGTAGGCATTTGCTCAATAACCTCTTTAAAAGGCATATTTGCATATAACTTGGTAAACAAATCAAGAAATTTCTTTAACCTCTCATCAAGCTAATTCTTCACTCCTTTTGAAATTTCCACCCTATCCCCCTCTTCCACCAACCCTTCTTCCCCCAATCTTACCTCACCCCCTATTTTCTCTTTCCCTTTCTTTTTCACTTCTTTTTCCATCACCCTCTTTTCTACCCCCACGCTTTCCTCACTATCTTTCACCAACTTCACAATATCCTCACAAAATGCTTCCTCCACAATCTCATCATGAAACAATTTCAACAGGCTATTCTCTACAACCTCCTTTGCAACCTCCACACATGAAATCAAATTACAATGCTCACGAGGATTGATCTCAGTTGTAGAAGGGAACTTCCCTTTATTCACTTGTGGGCTTAAAGATGAAGCAATTTGTCCCATTTGGAATTCCAAGCTTTTGATTTGATTCCCTTGCGAAGTGTACAAATCATCAAACTTTTTGTTCATCTCCACATTCATCTTTCTAAACTCCACTCTCATATCATCCATGTTTTTCAAGATATTGGCCAAAGTGTCTTCCACACTCCCTTTCCCTTCATTGTAAGGGGGCTTTGACCCCGGATCAATCCCGGGTGGCAATTGAATTGCCCCCTTAGGATTAGAATATGAAAAATTCTCGTGCCTTCTATTAGGATTGTAAGGAGGATTGTAAGAAGCATTCCCTTGATTCGGATATGGATTTCCTTGTTGTCTAAACGGTGGAGCAATGTATGGTGGCCTTTGATTGTTGTTATATTGAGGACGACCCATATAATTCACTTCTTCTTGAATAGAAGTAGTAGGAGGAATACTCTCAACAACACTTACTTGCATAGGAGCTGGAGCTTGGTTTTGGTTTTGGCCTCCATAGACCAAATTCAACACATTTGATATTTTTTCCTCAAGAAGTGCAACTCGATCACCCGTTCCACTATTGGCTTCCCTTTGGAAAGCATCATTTGCAGCAATATTCTCAATAATCTCGTTTACTTGACGAACGGTCTTCGTCCACACTGAGCCTCTAGCACAAGAATTCAAATAATTCTTGTCTCCTTCATGCAATCCGATTGTGAAAGTCAAGAGTATATCTTCATCCCTCAAACCATGTTGAGGACAAGCCAACAACAAGGTTTGGTACCTCTCCCATGCACTAGATATAGATTCCCTCGCTTTTTGCTGAAAATTCTTTATCTCTTCCCTTGCCTTCAACATCTTTGATGGAGGGTAGAATTTCTTGAGAAATTCAGAGCTCAAATCCTCCCAAGTGGTTGCTTTAGGATTTATAGATCGAATCCATGCTTTCGCTCTCCCGGTCAAAGTAAAGTTGAAGAATCGGAGCTTCTTCTCACTATCCGACATTCCTTTGTACTTTATCGTATAAAAAATCTCCATGAAATTGTTGAGATGAGCGTTTGGATCTTCACGATCACTATATCCTTCAAAAGGAGACTCTTTTAACAATTTCAAAAGATTCATATTCAGCTCAAACTTTTTAGCATCAATCGGAGGTCTTTCTATTCCATCATATTGCTTATTAACTCTAGGCTCAAAATAGTCTCGCAGCAGTGGTTCATGATTTTGAGGTGGGTTTACGATTTGTGGTCTTTGGTGATGAGGTGGTGGTGGATATGGATAGTATAGGTAATTGTGTGGTGGTGGTGGGTAATATGGTGGATTCATTTGGTAGTTAGGGTAATTGGGATATTGAGGTGGGTAGTATGGTTTATTAGGTGGTTGATAAGGTGGATAATGGTGTGGTATATGTTGTGGCTAGAGCGGAACCTCTCTTTGAGCAAAATTCTCCTCTCCTTGATGTACTTGTGCTCGTACGGGCTCTTCTTCTCTTACTTCGTCTCGAGCTTCATTCATATTTTCCATCGTTGTTTGATTCAAACGAGCTTCTCTTCTTCTTCTCCATAGGCTATTCTCAAGATCGGATTCAAAAGGTAGAAGATCTCCCACTTGACTCCTAGTGTGCATACACCTACAAAGAATCAAGTATCAAAAACTTCTCACAAAAATAAAGCAAAAATCGAAACCAAAGAACAAAATCTTACTAAACCAAACAAACAAACCGTCTCTCCGGCAAAGGCGCCAAAAACTTGTTTGCTTATTCGGTGTCTACGTGCAAGTGTACATGATCGTTATAACGTTGTGGCAAGATTGACCAAATTTTAATATATATCAACCCAAAGGAGACAGGGATTCGTAAGGGAAGATTAATGTTCTTAATTCGAAAACACAAAGCAAGTAAAGGGGATAAGGTATCTATCGTCTACAAATGTGTCAATCTAGTAAACTACCTATCACCTTGATTCACAAAGTAAGCAAATGTGTGAGAGATGTGTTAGTGTACTATCCTATGTTTCGTGTGGTGAAGTTTCACTTACTCATGCATGAGGTATTGTACAATCAATAGGCAAGCCAATCAAACATGCAAAGGGTCTCCCTAAATGCACATAAGAGTCTCTGTTGGGACAATCTGAGTATTTTGATTAGATCCCAAAACCCCTGATGAATTTGCCTAAGTATAGCTGTTCAGGATAAAATAGTTCAGGATAGTTAGGTTAGTAAATCAGTACAGGAGGACCTTGCTGAAGACTGAAGAATATTGGAGTCGACCCAATTTACTAAAGTCTGAAGTGTAAACCATCCTGAAGGAGTCAGTCAGTCTCGCTGAAGATTGTCTGTTCTGAAGCTGAAGATCGAAGCCTGCTGATTCATCCTGAAGTCAATCCTGAAGTACCATTGGCTGATGTTTCTACTGAGTACACTAAGCATACTCAGGACAGAAGTCAGTCAGTGAAGAGTAAGTGTCCCCTATCAGGCTGTGCTGAATGCACATAGGACCTGACTTAGGCCTTGGTTCAGTTCACCTGAATACTGTAAGTCCGAAGCAAAAAGGTAACACATACTGAGCTGAATAACCTATCAGGCTGTGCTGAATGCACATAGGTCCTGACTCAGGCTGTGGTTCAGATCACCTGAATCATGTAAGTCCAAAGCAAAAGGTTATTTATGCTATGGGACAAGAGACAAAAAGAATGTCAGTAAGACTCCATTAAGACACACGTTCAGACTGAGTTATTAACAAGAGACTCAGAGCATTGAATGTACGGGGAAGGACAAATGTCTGAAGGTCAACTAGCCGTTATAGCAGAGAGCCAATGATCTTTCGACACGCATGCACGGAGTCTGCGCATCATTTAATGCGGCATTTAATGCGTCTCAAAAAGTTGCAGGTGATGTGACAACTTGCCAGAATAAGCATGGCGGGTAGGTCAAACAGTATTTCTAGCCTGCAATCTACCTAAAATAGGAAAGATTTGATTTGATCTCCTCCAACGGATCTATTTTGAATCTCGCCTATAAATATGGAGAACCTTGCACCCATTCAAGGTTAACGGGAAATTTCCAAGAGAACTCTCAAGAATCCAAGAACACAAAGCATATCATAAACAACACTCTGCAATTAAATTTCCCTAGTGTTGTAGTAGGATTCACTCTGTATTTGCTTAGATCGATAGCTCTATTATTTAGCATTGTTTTGTATTGCTAGAGCTATCTTAGTTGGAAACCAGAATACCAAACCACTCAAGGTGTGAGATCGGTTGGTTAGAAGGACTGGGACTTGTAAAACGCCCAGGGGTCAGTTCCTAAGAGAGGAAGTTGGCTACTCGTGTCCCTTGGCACGTAAAACCCAAGTACCTATCCTCAGGGTTTTGAGGATAGCATCCTGTTAAATCAGGTCGTGGACGTAGAAGTTGGTTATCTCCGAACCACGTTAAAAAGTCCCCTGTGTGCTGATTTACTGTTCTGTTCAGGATCATAACTGTCATCATATTAAACTGAACATACTGCATTGGTTTTAACCTCAGGACTGAATCAATCATCCTGAATCTGAATACTGTGCACTCTGCCTTAACCACCAATTTACTAAGCAACTCAGAGAAAACATTTTCAGAAACTAAAACGAGTAGAATCTAAGGGCTCACTTTCCGCACGTACTCTGGCTCACTGAGATAGTAGTCCAACTGACTCGCTTCCGAGCAGTCAGTAGGTTTGTTATCTCTACTGAGCTTCCAAGCACTTACTCACACTCAGTTTTTCAGACTCGTTACTGAACCGTCCCTGCTGCCCCTGTGGACCTTCAGCATACTAAGTACTTCAGGGAATCCTGACTGAGTGCGTTAGAGCATTTTTCTGAGTCTTTCAGAAAAATCTGACATCAGTGTATTCCCCCCCATACACTGATTTAACTCGTTTCGGGACCAACAAGTGGTATCAGAGCTGTGGTTCAAAAGATCACTGACTTTGTTTACCAACAGTTTCTGAGGAGAAACTTTTGGTGGTCTACAGAACTGATCTTATTTCTGAAAAACTGCATATCATGGCATCCGGTTCTAAACGCCTCGAGGGCAATCTTCCTGAATTCTCTATTGACAATTATGACTATTGGAAATTCAGGGTACTCGCACATCTCTACTCTATCCATGATCATATAACTCAGGTGATCGAGCATGGCCCGATCAGATTTATGAGGAATCTTCAGACGACCTGGCCTGTTGCTGGCAATGTCCCTATTCCAGCCGCCGGAGATGAAGAAGTGGAGAGGTCCGCGCTTAATTCTGATCAGATTAAGCAAATCGGACTGGATAATGTTGCCAAGAACATTATACTCCACACTGTTTCTTACGAGAATTCGGTCAGGCTTATGCATCTGAGGACAGCTAAGAAATCTGGGATACCCAGAGGGAGATGAGTGAAGGATCAGAAAAGATCAAGGAGAACAAGAGAGATCTTGCTATCAGGAAGTTTGAGGCCTTCAAGATGCTAGAGGGAGAGTCCATCGATCAGATGGAAGCTCGATTCATTAAGATGATGAACGAGCTAGCAACCCTTGGGAAGGAGTTTCCCAAGAGGGAGGTGTCTTCTAAAATCCTAAAATGTCTCCCTGAAAGATGGGACACAGGAGTAATTTTATTGAAAAACACTCAGGACCTTACAAACATCACTCACTCTCACCCATTCTCAAAGTTAAAGGCTCTGGAATTTGACCTCGATAAGAGGAAGAAGATGGGTGTTGTCAGTGAGGAAGTTAGTGAGGAGAAGACATCTGAAAAGGAAAAGA
Source organism: Prunella vulgaris (assembly GCA_026898435.1). Lineage (NCBI taxonomy): Eukaryota > Viridiplantae > Streptophyta > Magnoliopsida > Lamiales > Lamiaceae > Prunella > Prunella vulgaris. The sequence goes on along the minus strand of JAPKLY010003122.1, from coordinate 7,414 downwards.
GCGTGGCTCTTAAAGCTACTCCTGAGCCTGAGGCTGGATCTGGCTCCAAGTCTCTGACAGACATGAACAAAGATGAGCTAGCCTTGGAGTACAGCCTGATGGCACGGCGATTCGAGAAACTGAACTCTCATTTCGGCAGGTATAAGAAATTTTATACTGACACCCGTGATCGCAGGTACTCCAGCCCCTGGAGATCAAGCCCCCGGAGAGAAGAAAGGAGAGGTTCAGATTCCAGGAGGGATCGCAATGAGCTTGAGCGACGCAGAGATGAAAATAGGAGAGAGGTTGAGCCCAGAAGATCCAGCTCCAAACCTGAAAGATCATCAGGGAGCAGGAGGAAATCATCTGATAAAAGGTACACTGACAAGAAGCTTTCTTCTGATGTAGATCAGTGCTACCACTGCTAAAAGACCGGACATTATCAGTATGATTGTCTGGAGCTCAGTGCTCGTGAGCGAGATGATCGGAGAGCCAAAAGAGAGCTCAGGGCTTCAGACCGGAGAGCGTTGCTTGCTGAGGATTCCTCAGATTCAGATGGCCCTGGACGCCGGTCCCCTGAACTCTTTTCAGATGAGGAGTATGATGACCTCTGCCTAATGGCAGATGATGAGGTATGTTCTTCTGCCTCTTCTCCTGATCACGCACCTGAGTTTAGCTCAGATTCAGCAGGAGAACTCGACCTTCAGCTCGCTCTAGAGCAATTGATGGTTGACTTCTCAAGGCTGCAGGAGACTCATACTCACACAGTGGATGTGAACGCACAAATGAGTGAGAAGAACGATCGGTTAACTCAGTCTCTCAGAGTAAGAGATACTGAGGAAGCCCTCAGATTAGTACATCTTCAGGAGGAGCTACTTCATGCTAGGAATAAGCATGATGAAGCTCCACTGGAGGTAGAAAGACTGAAGGGTGTAATCAACTCGCTGATTGAGACTCGTGATACTGACTTGTTCCTTGCTCAGGAACAACTGATAATTGAGCGAACTGCTCTAAGAATGATGCTCGAAACTGAGTGGCAAGCTCGCCTTTGTGCTGAGCAAACTGCTTGGGATCTTGAGCTGATCTCAAAAGAGAAAGCTCATTCAGAATTGGTGCTTCAATACACCACTGAAATTGAGGCCCTGAAAGAAACCAATGGGCATCTTGAGGTCAAGCTGAAGAAGTTATACATGTCTACCCAAGTGGTTGATGAGTTGACAAATTTCTCTCAGCTGACTGATGGTGCTAAAGCTGGGTTAGGCTATGATGCCACAAAAGACCCAAAGGGCAAGAGGAAGAGAGGTGCTTCAGGGAGCAACTCTCAGAAAAAGTTTGTCCCTGCCCTAACTGATGACAAGATCTTAAGTGTTGCTCATCAGAATAAAGGCAAAGGGAAGGAGAAAATGCCTGCTGAACCTGTCAGGCAAAGGACTGAGAAACCAAGACAAAAACCAAAGGAAAATGTCAAAGTTTCTCATCCTGAGTCTAGGAAGACAGACCCAGGGAATTCCAAGGCCCAGCCTAGGAATCCTCAAACTGGGAAGAATTTTGTTCCTAGCACTTCTCAGGCCCCGCCTAGAAATGTTCAGAACAGAAGGAACTCAGGACAAAGGAGACCTCAAGCAAGACCTAGGACTACTGAGGTTCAGACCCCTCAGACTGGGCACAGAGCCCATCAGGAGCGTCCCAATTCTCTAAGAAGAAGGACAAACCAGGTGGCTTCTGAAAGGCAACGAAGACCTGACTCCGGTAACACTCAGACCAGACCTCATGTGCCAAGAGGTCAGGCCCGAGCTGCTCCTGCTCAGGACAGACTTCAGCCAAATGCACCCAGGCCAAGGAGGAACAGGAGGCCCACCCCCAGAAATCAATATAGGGCTCCTGTATCTCAGGCTGACACCCATACACCCTCAACTTCCCAGGCACAAAGGAAGAAGAGAACTGTGTATGTTGACATTTCAGGGAAACAGGTCTACACTTCTGATGCTATCAGAATTGTCAGACAAATCTGGATCCCGAAGGGTATGACTGACTCAGTAGGACCCAATACTAGATGGGTACCCGAGGCCTGATTCTTTTCAGGTCGCTGCGGGCTACAAGAAGAAGAAGGAGGATCTGATGAAGGACTGGTACTTGGACTCAGGATGTTCCAGGGACATCACCGGATTTCGTGATCTCCTTCAGGATTATGTAGCTCAAGAAGGCCCGCAGGTAACCTTTGGTGATAACTCTAAGGGTTACACCAGAGGATTCGGAACCCTTGTTATTAACTCTGTCCGTGTAATGAATGTATCATATGTTGAAGGACTGAGACATAACTTACTCTCGGTCAGTCAGTTCTGTGACCGAGGATATAGTGTAGAATTTACATCTAATATGTGTCTTGTGAAGGACAAATCTACACTGCAGGTTCTGATTACAGGTATTAGGAGGGGCAATGTATATTTTGCTGACTTCAAGAGCAGCCCTCCTGAAACCTGTCTGGTCGCTAAGAGCTCCTCTGAGCTCAGTTGGCTTTGGCATAAACGTCTGAGTCACTTAAACTTCAAGATTATTAACAAAATCTCTAGACTCTCTCTTGTAGATGGTCTGCCTAATGAAGTTTTTAGCAAAGACCACGTGTGCGGAGCATGTCAGGAAGGCAAGCAAACCAAAGCCTCATTCAAGGTGAAGGAAGCCTTCTCTACTGACAGAGTGCTTCAGCTCCTGCACATGGATCTCTTTGGTCCAGTAACTCCTGTCAGCATAAATGGTAGTAAATATACCCTTGTTGTTGTTGATGACTATTCCAGGTACACTTGGGTTATTTTCTTGCTGAACAAAAAGGAGACACAGGTCAAGCTTCCAGAGTTACTCAAGCAATTGAGTACTGAACAGGGTCAGAGCATTGTCAGGATTCGATCAGATCGAGGAACCGAGTTTATAAACTCTATTATAACTGACTTTTGTACTAACCATGGTATAGCTCATGAGACTTCTGCAGCCAGGACCCCTCAGCAGAATGAGGTAGCTGAAAGAAGGAATCGAACCCTGAAGGAAGCTGCCAGAACCATGTTGGCTGAATCAGGACTGCCCAAGAAGTACTGGGCTGAAGCAATCAACACTGCTTGCTACACTCAGAACCGATCTATACTGAACAAACAACATGCTCAGACACCCTATGAAACTTGGAACAAGAGGAAACCTCGCATCTCTTATTTCCATATTTTTGGGTGTAAGTGTTTCATCCTGAACAATGGGAAAGACCAGCTGAAAGCCTTTGATAGCAAATCTGATGAGGGAGTTTTCTTAGGATACTCCTCAGTCAGTAAAGCTTTCAGGGTGTATAACTGTCGGACCCTTTGTGTGGAGGAAACACCTCATGTTGTGTTTGATGAGACTGCATCAGTGCATAGGAAACAAGTTCCAAGTCCTGATAATGAGGGAATTACCAAAAGGGTAACAAGGCTGAGTCTGAAGAATCCTGAATTCAAGATCAAACTTGTCAGTGCTCCCAAGGGATGGGATGATGATGATGAAGATCAGGATGGACATCAGGCCAACCCTCAGCAAGCCCCTGCCTCGGAAAACGTTGAGTCTTAGACAGAAGGACAGACTCAACCAGAGGTACGTAATGTCGGTGATGATGCTTCTGCACCTGAGACAGTTACTGAGTCCAACACTGTAGGGGGAAACAATATCTCTGATATTGGTCATCCCTCAGGAAATGACTCAGTATCCCCTGTTCTTGCTCGTTCCGCTTCTTTGCCTATTATTGTTGAGACTAATGTTTCAGGATCAGGCAATGGAACGTCAGTAGCTCACAGTGCTCCAGTCAGCAGGAGGCGATGGCTAGATGATCACTCATTGGCAGATATCATTGGGGATATCAATGAGGGGGTCAGGACGAGGTTGTCCTTTGGTGAAAGCGCTATGTTTTGTTGCTTCCTGAGTGATCAGGTACCTACAAGCATAGAAGAAGCTCTAGCTGATCCCAACTGGATCCTAGCCATGCAGGATGAGCTCAATCAGTTTGAGTGGAATCGTGTTTGGGAGTTAGTTGAAAGACCTAGGCGTCAACATGTTATTGGCACCAAGTGGGTTTTTAAGAACAAGAGGGATGAGAAGAATGTTGTTGTCAGAAATAAGGCCAGGCTAGTAGCGAAAGGTTATTCTCAAGCCGAGGGTATCGACTATGATGAGACCTTTGCTCCAGTCGCAAGATTAGAAGCAATCAGGTTGTTTCTGGCTTATGCAACATTCAGGAAATTCAAAGTATATCAGATGGACATAAAGAGTGCTTTTCTGAATGGTGTACTGAATGAAGAGGTGTATGTTGAGCAACCTCCTGGATTTGAAGTTGGTAATAAAGTATACCACCTGAAGAAAGCTCTTTATGGCCTGAAGCAAGCTCCGAGAGCTTGGTATGATACTCTATCCCAATTCCTGATAGACCACGGGTTCGTGAAAGGAATAGTGGACAGGACCCTCTTCCGAATCACCGAAGGGGAAGACATTCTCTTGGTTCAGATTTATGTGGATGACATAATATTTGGATCTCCTAATCTGAAGCTTTGTGAGAAATTTTCCAAGCTGATGACTGGGAAATTTGAGATGTCAATGATGGGAGAAATGAATTTCTTTCTGGGTCTCCAAGTCAGGCAAAATGACTCCGGAATTTTCATTAATCAGTCCAAGTATGCGAGGGACTTAATTCAGAAATTTGGAGTTCAGTCCAGCAGAGTCTCACGCATTCCCATGAACACAAATGAGAAGCTGGATCCTGAAAAAGAAGGAGTCTCAGTAAATCAGACTGAATATAGGGCACTGATAGGATATTTATTGTATCTGACTGCTAGTCGTCCTGACATCACTTATGCAGTTGGAGTTTGTGCAAGGTATCAGTCTGATCCAAAGAAGAGTCATCTAGAGAGTGCCAAAAAGATTCTGAAATACCTGAGAGGTACAGTCAACTTAGGACTTTGGTATCCCTCTGATGACAACCTAGAACTGACTAGCTATTCAGATGCTGATTATGGAGGCTGTAGACTTGATAGGAAATCAACTACAGGCACATGTCAGTTTCTAGGGAGTAAACTGATCTCTTGGTTTTCTAAGAAGCAAACCAGTGTTGCAACGTCTACTACTGAGGCTGAGTATATGGCGGCAGGCAGTTGTTGTTCTCAGATTCTTTGGCTGAAACAACAACTGAGAGACTACCAAATAGAGGCCACTGAAGTCCCAATTTATTGTGACAATAATAGTGTCATTGCCATATCCCAAAACCCAGTCTTACACACAAGGTGTAAGCATGTAGACATCAGGCATCACTTTATCAGAGATCATGTTGAGAAGAAGGACATCAGGATGGAGAGAGTCCCTACAGAAAAACAGAGAGCTGACATCCTGATTAAGGCTTTGCCTGAAACTAGGTTTGTTGAGTTATCAGTAGAGTTAGGACTCCTTGACCCGGGCTTAGGAGATTCTATCTGAATCTCTGATCATAATGCACAAGGTCAGGGGGAATAACTCATATAGACTCAGGGTGAAGGAATCCCAGAGAGAATGTGAATGGTTGTAGGGGGAACATTCAGTATAAAATGGATGATCAGTATAGACTGACTAAGATTCAGGACACTGAACTCAGGGCTTGTCACCCTGATAGGGCAATAAGTGGTATCAATCAGAATACATATCTGACTGACTGGTATGTTTCCTGATTTTTTTCTAGTCATCTGATATTGCGTGCATTATCCTTTTACTGTTTGCTATATTGTCAAATCAATTTAATTTGCCAAATGATCCCAGCCATTCATTTTAATATTCGGTTATTATTTAATTCAATATATTTGAATTAAATACGGACATGCTCTAATGTGCATTTAATGCACTGTGGGCGGGAACAGTTTTCGATAAAATTTGACCAATTACTTTTGAAAAACCGAAGAGGCAAATGCTTTTCACTGCTCAATCTTGTTCATTGAATCTCATAGGCCACTATTTTCTAAGTCGTCCGATTAAAACTGAATTTTTCTATAAATAAGGGAAGATCGTGTTGTTAAAACTTTTATGCACCCAATATTTTCTTAACTTACTTTCTCTAAAAAACCGATTCTCTTCAATTCTTTCAAATTTTCCATGGCTTCACCTTCTGCCGATACCTTCTTTGGAAATCTTTTCCATTTAAGGAACGAAATACATTATGAGCCCTATGGGGATTTTTCTTCCAATAACCCCGATATTTTGCCTGTACGAGAACTTTTTGATAATGCAGGTCTTCTGCAGTTCATTACTGCAAAGCCACAGAGGCTCCACCCACGACTTATTGCTGCCTTCTACCTGAAGATGGCGCAAAACAAGGACTCCCAGGAGTGGGAAACTTGTATTCCCTTGACCACCTGCGAAAAGGGAAAGGATGGTGAGGAGGAGATGATCAGGAGGTGGGTCACTCTCAACATCCGGGAGAAGATTAAGGAGGTTTTTAATCTTCCCAATACAGGATGAAGCCCAGTGGATTATGGGTTTGGGAATGAGAAGGATTTACTCCAGTCCCTGTGCGATGGGGATGTCGTCCTGAAATCTGGCCTGAATAAATCAGTCTTGAGGACTGAAAACCGTCACTTCTTCGACCTGACAAGTCAGGGAGTGATGGGGATCGCTGGAGGATTGGAGCAGATCTCCAGATCGAAGCTATACACGATGATGGCTATCTCCGACGCCTCTCTGCACAATTTTGACTGGGAGGGTTACTTCCTCCAAATGCTGGTGGCTGAGACCAGCAAAATCAAGTACTCGCCAGAGGGGCAGGCGACTTTTGAGGCCAAGATGCACTTCGGCACCAAGATCTCTATGCTCTTGGAGACCCT
>JAPKLY010003121.1:2323-20341 GCA_026898435.1 Prunella vulgaris | reverse complement strand
AAGAGCTCTCAGAGAGGCCATCTCAGCTTGCAAGGCAGCAATAGCAGTTGAGTTCTTCTCTTCCCCCTTTTTGATATCATCAATAACTGCGGCAGAGGGTAGAGAAGTAGGAAGGTTGTCCACAACAGCTTTAAGGTCCTCCTGACCGTGTTTGCACTCAGTAATTTGTCCTTCCAACCTATCGGAGACCAAACTGAATCTCTCAGACTCAGCAGCAAGAGAAGCAGATGCATCATCATTGAAAGCCCTGGCAGTTGCCTTGAAGTTCTGGAGAGTATTGAAGAATTCAATCCGGGTGGCATACAAGCTGTCCTCCATAGCTTCCTTCAGCTTGTTGCGATGGTCCAGCAGGACTTGATGAACATGAGTTTCAATCATAGAGGGGGCAGCAGACTTGGCAGCAAGAAGAGTAGCTTTGACCTCCCTGATGTGGTCATCAAAATATCCTTTCAATTGATCCAAAAGTGCAGGAGTTACCTGATCAGCAGGGGAGATCTCAAAGCTTGCTGCTGGAGGAATAAATTCAGTTTCTGCTGTTTCAGGGTAATCCAGTGCCACCCCATCCTTGAGCAACAGAGCTCGAGCCACCTTCCTCAGCCCTTCAGGGGTCGTCAGCTGAGATGGAGCCTTAACCTCCAAGGCCTCCATCAAAATTTCCTCCCATTCAGTAAATACTGCCTCTCCCATCTCCTGTATTAGGGCCAGAAAGAATGTGGCTGGCCCTTCTCTTGCTTGCGCCCAGGCAAGCCCATCAGCAAGGATGTCCTGGTAGGCTGGATAAGGGTTGAGTTCAGGAATGTAGAGGGAAAGGTGGGCAAGGGCAGATATAATCATCCCTCGTTCAAGAAGCCCTTTTGAACGATGGTGAGATAGGCGTGCTTGTTTGGCCATTTCTGAGGGGGAGTTGGGGTTATCAAGGTTGATAGGTTTTGGGTGAGAGGGTTTGGGGATAGCTGAAGGCTCACCAGAGGTAGTTATCTCATCTGGTTCATTGCCGATTGGGATATGTGAAGGTGTGGGATCAGCTGGGGTGGAATGTAGGGAAGGATCAGAGAGAGAAGAAGGTGAAGCTGACCTGATAGGTGAGGCAGCTAAAGGTGTCTCTGCTGATGGAGCATCTCCAGAGGAATGTAGCACTTCAGTCTCAGCAACTGAGGGCTCAGCTGATTCCCTCTCCTCGGACTCCTCTTCATCTCCATCAGAGTCAGATCCAGAATTCTCATCTGATTCAGCCTTCTCAGCTGATTCTTCCACAGCTTGCTCTTCTTCTTCATCAGAAGACTCATCAACCAGCAGAGTGGCCCTCTCTGCTGAAGATTTCTTCTTCAGACTGCTTAACACAGCAGTATCATCCTCTTCAACTGAATCAAAAGAAAGCTTCCTTTGAACTAGAGTGGTTTCCTTCTTAGATTTCTTCTTTTTATCCCCTCCAGCAGGCTTTGAAGCCTTCCTCTTCTGCTTCTTCTTATGACCAGCAGAAGGACCAGGGGCAGCAGCTACAGGATCTGCTAAGGAGTCTGAATCTGCTGGCCCAATAACGTCCAAGTTACTTCCCCTCAAGAACTTGGTGTGGTTGTACTCAACAACCCATTCCTCATCCCACTCATGCTGGGGCAGCAGATGATCCCGGATGATAGTTATCTTGGTGGCCATGGAGCACTTGGATTTGAAGCCATAAACCTGTTGTCCACCCAATTCCTTCACCGTACACCTCTTGGACTCCTGTTCCAGGCGGAACCATAGCAGACTCACCCAGTCTGCTTGCACCCCGTCAAGAATGGAACGCGCCACACTCAGGGGGAGTTTGGTAATGGCGTCCAAACTCCCTTGTTCCGCCAAGATAACCTTGGTCACCAGATCCATCAGGAACCTGAACCGCCTTCTCAGCATGGATTTCTTCAGATTCGTGGTGGTGTCCCTATGACTCTTCCTGGCCATTAACTTAAAAGTTTCCAGGTAGTCGGCTTCTTTATATTTGTGAGGTTGGACACCAGTGGAGGATAGGCCAAAGATATTAGCGACAGCATCCTTGGAGATAACAACAGCTACTTCATCAACCAAGGAGCCGATGGAGTCTGTGTTGAACTGGGCCCTAAGAAGGAATTGGAAGGCATAGAAATTTAGGGTTTTATGGTCAGGGGGGGTCATGGAGATGAAGGTTCGGAGATTTTGAAGTTGGAGAAGGTTTAGGATTTCTCTGATTTCAGGAACCCTAGTCGTGTCGAAATTGACACACATCTCTGCGTACATCTTTTCCTTGAAAAGTTTTTGCATTGCCTTAGATGCCATACCTTCAAAACAGAGTTTGAGTGCAGAGAGAATAGTATGCAGGAATACTTCGGGCAGAAAGATTTAGGAACAGAAGTTTTCAGAAAGAGGTTAAAGGGGTATATATAAGTATCGAGAGATATGAGCAGTTTTTCCAAAAATTAAAACCGATCAGTTTTGATCGTAGATTTGTATCTTGCATCACACAAATCAAAGGTCCAGAATAAATGACCTTTGAGAATTTTGGAGGTGATGCGTGGGTGTCAGGATTTCGAAAGGTTTTGACCGCCTAAAAGGATTCGCCTTTTTGAAAAAGGTAATGATGAAAGCACTTTTTGAGAAGATTTAGGCGGTGTTAAATTAATTACAACTGACACCTTATTTTGAAAAAGGTAATAAATCCCCGAATTTTCGTAAAAGAAAAGATTTGATTGCCAATTTTCTAAAATAATTTTAGAAATTAGCGATTTATTAAATTTTTGAAAAGATTTGATAAATAAAATAAGATTTTAAAACCGACATAAAGATCATAGAAATACTTATCGGAAAGCTGACGTGGCAAAGTCAGCTGATAAGAGCGATCCTCATAAAAATCTTTTCTGCTCATCTGGGTCTTTGATATCATCTGATATGGACCAGCTGAAGCAAAGTAGCCTTGTCTGACTCTCATTACTTATCCCTGTATCAAGTTAGACATAACAAGATAGAGAAAAGAAAGGAAAGAATAAGTAGACATACCAGATTAGCTGATGTGAGGATCAGCCGATTACTTCAGCAGAATAGTCCTTAGTTGGGTACCAGCTGACTACCCGTTTACCCAAAAATATTCTTTCTAAAGAACTGCTCCTCCATCTATCATTCCTAACTCTGCTACTAAATCTCTGAATCTTATCTCTGCTAAGGGTTTGGAAAGCACATCTGCTCTCTGCTTCTCCGTATGAATCTTCTCCATCCTGATATCTCCCTTCTCAGCATGATCCTGAAGAAAATGATGTCTTATGTCCACATGCTTGCATCTAGTATGGAGAACAGGATTATGAGTAATGGCTATTGCACTTGTGCTATCACAGAAGATAGGTATCTCTTCTGTGATCACATGGTAGTCCCTCAGCTGTTGTCTGATCCAGAGGAGCTGAGAACAGCAACTACCAGTAGTCATGTACTCTGCCTCTGTTGTAGAAGTAGCTACTGAAGTCTGCTTCTTGGAGAACCAAGATATCAGCTTACTTCCCAGAAACTGACATGTGCCAGAGGTTGATTTCCTATCAATCTTGCACCCTCCATAGTCAGAGTCTGAGTACCCACTCAGCTGAAAGTTGTCATCAGCTGGGTACCAGGGGCCTAGATTGTAAGTACCCTTCAAATACTTTACAATCTTCTTTGCTGATTCTAGATGAGATTTCTTAGGATTTGCCTGAAACCTTGCACACACCCCAACTGCAAAGCTGATATCAGGTCTGCTGGCAGTGAGATACAGCAGAGAACCAATAAGTCCCCTATATTGTGTCTGATCTACTTTCTCACCAGCCTTATCTGGATCCATGCTAAAGTTTGCCATCATTGGAATCTTAGCTTCTCTGCTGCTACTGATTCCAAACTTTTCAATCAAATTCTTGGCATACTTAGCTTGGCTAATGAAGGTTCCATTGGACATCTGCTTCACCTGCAGTCCAAGGAAATAAGTCATCTCCCCCATCATAGACATTTCAAACTTGCTGGTCATCAGCTTGCTGAACTCATTACACATCAGCTTGTTGGGGGAGCCAAAGATGATATCATCCACATAGATCTGCACTAAGAGGATATCATCTCCGTCTTCCTTCCTGAACAAGGTTTTGTCTATCTTTCCTTTACTGAATCCACTATCCAGTAGGAACTGTGATAGAGTATCATACCAAGCTCTAGGTGCCTGCTTTAGTCCATATAAAGCTTTCTGCAACCTATAAACCTTGTTCCCAATCTCAAATCCTGGTGGCTGTTCCACATAAACCTCTTCTGCCAGGATTCCATTCAGAAACGCTGACTTGACATCCATCTGATATACCTTGAACCCTTTGAAAACAGCGTAGGCCAGAAACAATCTAATGGCTTCTAGTCTTGCCACAGGAGCAAATGTCTCATCATAGTCAATTCCCTCTGACTGTGAATACCCCTGAGCTACTAGCCTTGCCTTGTTTCTTACCACTACATCATTTTCATCCTTTTTGTTCTTAAATACCCACTTAGTGCCTATGACCTTCTGATGTTTGGGCCTCTCCACTAGAGTCCAAACTTCTTGTCTCGAAAACTGATTTAGCTCCTCTTGCATAGCTACAATCCAGTTTGGGTCTTCAAGTGCTTCATGGATATTCTTGGATTCTATCAGAGACACATAACAGCTGAATTGAGCACCCAAGTTTAGCTTTCTTCTGGTCTGAACACCTACACTTGGATCTCCTAGAATCTGTTCAGCTGGAAAATCAGACAATGTCTTCTTGCCCCTTTGAGGTGCCATAGTCTGCTCCTCTTGGGTCTTGTCTGAAATTCCCCCTTGGTTAGTGTCAGGAGTCGAAGTACCATCATCTGGTGCTGATGAGGATTTATCAGCTGATTTGTGCTCATCCTCTGAATCTGAGTCTGATTCTATCCTAGGTACTACTACCTTAATCAGATCTGACTTATCTGATAGATTCAGCTGATCCACCTCTTCTGCTAGCTTCTCCTTGCTGTACTCATGAAAAGATTCATCAAATACAACATGGGGTGTCTCCTCCACACAGAGAGAGACCTTATTAAAGACTCTATATGCTTTGCTACTTCCAGAATATCCTAAGAATATTCCTTCAACAACCTTAGCATCAAAAGTCTTTAACTTAGTCTTTCCATTGTCATGGATGAAACACCTACACCCAAAAGTATGGACCGAGGAAAGGTTAGGAGTTTTACCTTTGTACATTTCGTAAGGAGTCTTCCCATGTCTCTTGACTGGTAGACACCTATTTTGGATGAAGCAGGCAGTGTTGATGGCTTCTGCCCAAAATCTTTGAGGAGTCTGATATTCAGCTAACATAGTCCTTGCTGCCTCCTTGAGGGTTATGTTTCTCCTCTCAGCTAACCCATTTTGCTGAGGTGTTCTGGCAGCTGATGTCTCATGATGAATACCATTATCCCTGCAATAGTCAGAAACAACAGAGTTAAGAAACTCAGTACCTTTATCACTTCTGATTCTGACTATGCTGAGGTCCAGCTCCTTCTGAACTCTCTTGAACAACTCCAGCATCTTGACCATAGTCTCATTCTTCTTGAACAAGAACACTACCCAAGTGAATCTTGTATAGTCATCAACAATCACCAGTGTGTACTTCCTTCCACTGAAACTAAAGAGGTAAGACAGGTCCAAACAAATCCATATGAAGCAGCTGGAGTGCTTTCGTTGTTGAAGTACACTGCACATCTTTGAATGAGGCTTTAGTCTGCTTCCCTTTCTGACAGGCATCGCACTTCTGCTCAGATGCAAACACGTCATTTGGTAGACCTCTGACTAGACCCTTCCTTGCAACTTTGTTGAGAGTCTTGAAGTTCAGATGACCTAACCTCTTGTGCCAGAGCCAGCTGATCTCTAGTAAGCTTTTAGCAACCAAACAAGAGTCAGCTGGACAGCTTTCAAAATCTGCAAGATACATATTACCTCTTCTGAGGCCAGTTAGTAGCACCTGCTCATTTAAATCATTAACTATAAGACAAGTGTTCTTAGAGAATCTTACTGAATATCCCTTGTCACAGAATTGGGATACAGACAGAAGATTGTGAATGAGTCCCTCTACATAGTAGACTTCTTCAACTCTTGTTTCTTTGATCAGCAGGGTGCCTACTCCTCTGGTGACTCCAAAATTATTGTCACCGAACACAACTCTAGGCCCATCCAGCGTTATAAAGTTCTGGAGAAGATGCTTCTCAAAGGTCATGTGCTTCGAGCAACCGCTATCAATGTACCAGACATGGCCCTTGGCTTCTCCTCTTTCTATAGGGCTAGAGTTAACCTGAAATTAAAACTCAGGCTTTAGGTACCATATCTTTGGGTCCTGATTGGTTTGTATCGACTTTCTGGATCCACATGTAGAGATCATCCTTATGAGGTTTAGGTGATCTCAACCTTCTGCCATATTTGTCCATAAAAATCATCTCCCTCAGAGGATCTTTTCTGGGGCGATGAGTGATGACAGCAGGTTTGTAGGTGGGTTGCTCAAAAGGATAATTTCGACTTGAGCCTCCGAATGACTCATAAACTTTAGCCCGTGAAGGCTTGCCTACTTTGGTTACATTAAAAGTAACCCAGGGCTGAGGTCTGTTTCGCTTGGGTTTACTTTGCTGAGATGACCCAGGCTTATCATTCCTCTGCTGATTCTGCTGAGTTCTCCTTGTCTTAGCTGAGCTATGACTTGGATTCCTCTTCTGATCTCGAGGCTTCTGAGCTTTTGACTTATGTTGATTGTCAGCATGCTTCTGAGTTTTAGTACTCTTTTGCTCTGCTGAAACCTTTTGATCACCAGCAGACTTCTGAGCTTTGGAGCTCTTCTGTCCAGCTGGGACCTTTTCTGTCCCTCTGCTCTTTTGCCCTTCTGATCCAGATGCAGGCTCAGCTGGCCCTTTACCCTTTCGAGGATCCCTAATTAATCCATTGTCACCTTTCTTCTTCTTTTGTGGTTTGGGTTTGGGATAACCAAGACCCCTCTTGTCATTCACAGTTTGTGAGGACGCAGCTATTTCAGACACGGCATTTTTTACCTTAGTCAGCTGATCCACTTTTAGCTGAAGCTGCTGTGAATTTTTGGTTATCAGTTCATTCTGCTTGAAGAGTTCATCGAACTTAGCTGTCAGCAGATTATGTTCTTCACTTAAGACAGTGTTTTCAGAAAGTAGCTTTTCTATCAGCTTCTCCTGTTCTTCATATTTTGCTATTAAGTCAGCAGACTTGTTAGCTTGTGAGTCATAGGATATCACTGGTAGTCTAGCACTTTCCAGATCTTGTCTCAAGCTTAAAACTTCAGCTTTCAGACTTGAGTTCTCCTCTTCCAGCTCAGAACATACTTTTAAGGAGGATTGGAGATCAGATAACAACTTGTGTATATCTGACTCCATAGAATAGGTAGAGGAGCAAGATGAGCTAACAGAGGGAGTAGGAGAATTTACCTCTTCTACCTTAGCCATGAGGCAAATATCATCCTCTGATTCAAAATCAGATGAGGATGAGGATGAGGATGAGCTGATGTCCTGCTTCTCCCCCTCTGCCAGCAGAGCTCTCTTATCAGCGAACCTGCGATCTCTCTTGATCCTCTTCTCTTATCTCTCCGTTGGGGTAAGCTGAGGACAATCATAACTGAGATGTCCTGGCTTGTTGAAAGTGAAACAGACACCATCTCCTCCTCTTCTGGGACTTGGTTCCCTCCTTCTCTCTGGAGACTTATATCTGGTCTCCTGTTCATCTGATGATCTTCTGGCATCAGATGACTTCTGGTATCTTCTGGAAGAATCACTTTTATTCTTCTTCCAATGAGATCTATACTTCTGAAACTTGTTTGACATCTTGTCAAACTTCTTGGTCAATAAAGCAAGTTTCTCCTTTAAGCTCATGTCCTCTGGAGCAGAGGACTTCTCTTGACTATCAGCTGCAGCAGAGAAAGCAACATTCTTTGTGACTGATGAAGTTGGAGTCTCATCTTCTTGAACTTCTTCTTGGATATCGAACTCATGTGCCTTCAGATGAGATAGCAGTGTATGATGACTCATCTCAGATAAATTCTTTGTCTCTTTAACTACTGTCACCTTCACTCTCCATCTAGGAGTAAGAGATCTCAGAATTTTGTTATTAATCTCTTTCTCCGAGTAATCCTTTCCTAAGGAGCTTGCCTTATTCAGTATGTTTGTCAGCCTCATATCTAGCTGATCAATGGTTTCATCAACTTTAATTTTAAATGTGTCAAAGGAATGTAGAACAGCTTGAAGCTTGTTCTCTTTGATTTGATATGTCCCTTCACACATCAAGGAGAGTTTCTCCCACATCTCCTTAGCAGTTCTGCACGTCTTGATTTTCTCTATATATTCTTTGGAGAGTGTCTCAATGATTTCTGTTCTGGCCACTTGATCGAGGTTGAAGAGTTTCCTTTCAGCATCATTTAGTTCACTCTTCTTCTTCTCTGTCTTCCTTCTTTCACTGATTTCAGCTTCTGGAGTCTTGCCATCGCTTACTCCTTCCCAAAAGAACTTGATTGGCCCTTCCTCCAGAACATCTAACATCCGATCATGAATGGCTCCAAGGTGATTCTCCATTCTGAATTTCCAGTAATCATAATCCTCTATGGAGAATTCAGGCAGCTTCCTTGTCTTGGATCCACTCTTTTTGTAGGAAGACATATCTGCAAGTGATTAGATAAAAAGCACACAAAATTTTCTAAAAGCAGATTTTTAGGGATCTGTCCAGGTGACCACCAAGAGCTTTCTCAGGCTATGATCTATTGGACACACAGCTCTGATACCACTTGTTGGTCCCAAAGGCAGGTTTTTTGGGAAGAATACCTTTGAACAAGTCTAGAACGGGGGGGGGGGGGGGATTGAATAGACTTGTAAGTATTCAAAAACCTTTTTCAAATTATTCTGCTTATTCAGAAAACCAGCAGACTACGTGAAGTAGTCTGATTTTGAAAGTAGTGCGCTGTGAATAGTGCGGAAATGTTTTGAATGAAAATCGGCTTTTAGGTGATGTGCACAATTAAGAACAAAAAGAAAACAAAGAGACACAGGGGATTTATAGTGGTTCGGACCAACTGTCCTACATCCACTCTCCTCAATCCAACTTGGACTTGAGGGCTCTCCACTAACTCACTTACTCACTTACTTACACAGTTTGAGAGTACTACTCTCTTAACAACTTGTCAATGCTATAATTGCAATTGACTTCTCACAGCTTCTACAAAGCTTTTACAAAGGATAAGTATGAACGGTGTTTTTTAGCGTAAGTGATAAAACTGACAGAGTATTGACTAGCTTAATATGCGTGTAAATCAATTACTGAAATTATCACTATTACTCTAATTTATAGGGTCAAATAACTAGCCGTTGGAAAAGACTAGAAATCTGAGATCCTATAATCTCGTATTCAATCAATCATTGTGATTGATTGAATTCCCTTCTTGATTCCTGTCAATCTTAGCGATCTTCAATCAATCAAGTTTGTCCCCTTGATTGATTGATCATCCATTCTGGGAATCTTCCTTTTATGTCACAAGTCAACCCTTAAAGTTGATTCCGAAGAATCTGGGCTGAGCACAAAACCTCAGCTGATCTGTCTCCTCAGCTGGTGTATCAGTCTGTTGATACTTGGACCTCAGCTGATGTGCAAGTCTGCTGGTGTGCACCTCAGCTGGTCTTCTTGACTTCATCTAGATACGTCTTTTATCCATGGTCCTTATCTTGTCTGCGATGTGCTCTCAGCTGATCTACTAATCTTCTGATATCAGCTGATCTTCTCTTCAGCTAATGACTGATATAAACTTCTCTGATGATCTGCTCTCGATGCTCCAGTGTCAGCTGCTTAAAACTTCTGTCTTCTAAAGTCGGCTAAGTCCACAAGGTCTCAGCTGGTCTTCTCTTCTATGATAGCTACGGATCTTCTAGGCAGCAAGGTAGGTTCCCCCTCACTTGAACCTATCTAATCCTCACTACTTATCAGCTGACTAACATGTTCAGCTGGTCCTATTACAAGCTGATTGGTTTATTATATCATCAAAACATCTAACACAAAAATCCTAACAACAAGTCTGCTCTCTCTTTTCTCCTCTCTCCCTCTCTCCATTGTAAAAATATTTTGAAATAATAATAATAGGAGGTACCTATCTTGGCTCCTAAAGGGTAAATCTCTTCTTTATTTTTCTGTTTTTAAATTTTTGTTTAAAGAGATTCATAGCCGCCCTATGGCAGGCTAGAGATTCGTATTGAATCAATGATCTAGGATCTCATACTCTACTATTTCATGTGTTTTCGAGATCATAAGTTGTTTGATCTGATCTGATTATATTAATATGTAGTGAATGGTTTTGACCGATTGGTTTGAGGTTTCTATCGATATTTATGAGTTAAGATTATCCAGCACATATCAAGATGTGTGTTTGAGGTTTTAACTTGCTAGACTAAGTTTTCTGGTTTATGAGTTAACCGTGTGGGGTAGCCTTTTAGCCGTTATGCCGAGTGAAGGCGCAGGCGTTTGTGGGCATAAAACCTTTTCTCAGGTTAATTCATAGATTCTTGAATACTTAGGATAGTTTGTTATGGAAAAGGTCCGTGAGACACTATTGATACAATACGGAGAGATCATTAACTCATAGACTATAGATGTCCTTAGTAATTTCCAATCTGTGTCGTGTTAAAGTTCTATAGCTATACTACTAATATGATCAAGATCCCCGATCCTGCGTTTATATGGTAATGATGAATTTTTCAGAGAAAGAAGCGGTTCCCCATTCATGGATGGAGATGATTTTCTTAATAATGAATTTTGAGTAAGAAATATTTTAACTCTTAAGGGGATAGTGAGAAATATCAACACTTCCCAAGTTTGAGAAATTTCTCATAAAACCCTCTACTTTTGTAGGTTTTGGTATCCCAAAAATTATTTGGAATGTACTTACTCATCAGAATCCATGGGGACTCTTTAATTTTTTCATCACCTTCTTCGAGTATGATGATTTGTTCTCTCTTAGGAGAATCAAAGAAAGTATATTCTTTCTTAGTAAGAGAGGCATATGAGCCTTCTTCTTGTTGTCTTGAAGAAATATCATCAACCTGGATATTTTTCCCTTTCTGTTTTATTCTTGGAATTCTTGTTCAAGGTCATCCCGATTATGAGAAGAACCGATTCCAGAAATATTTTGGTTGATGAGAGTTCTTTTACCCCTTTGTATAATAGGGGGCTAAAAAACTTTCTGGTAACCCTTTAAGGGTTAAGGGTCTGAAAGCAACTTGAACACATCCAATATGGATGAATTTGTAAGCCTTCATATAAGGAGAAATATCATGGTAGTTTAATAATTTTAAAACCATTTCTTCCTCATGAAGAGGAACTAAAGACTCAGTTGTTTTTACAACTTGTTTGAAACTGATTTTTTCAAAAAATCCAGATTTGTAAACCATTTTAGGTTTAATCTTCGGAATACTCCATTTATTGAGTAAATCTAAATTTTCAGGAACATCATATTCCTGTACCAAACTATTTTTCTCTATAAGAGAAGAATTTAAAAGATTCATAGGATCTTTATGAAATCGTATCGAATCAATAATCATTAGATAACATATCTCTACTATCACATGGCTCTGATACCATATAGACGCAGGATCGGGGATCTGGATCATATCAGTAGTATAGCTATGGAACTTTAACACAACACAGATTGGAAATTACTGAGGACATCTATAGTCTATGAGTTAATTATCTCTCCGTATTGTATCAATAGTGTCTCACGGACCTTTTCCATAACAAACTGGCCTAAGTATTCAAGAATCTATGAATTAACCTGAAAAAAGGTTTTATGCCCACAAACGCCTGCGCCTTCACTCGGCATAACGGCAAAAAGGCTACCCCACACGGTTAACTCATAAACCAGAAAACTTAGTCTAGCAAGTTAAAACCTCAAAGACACATCTTGATACGTGTTGGATAATCTTAACTCATAAATATCGATAGAAACCTCAAACCAATCGGTCGAAACCATTCACTACATATTAATATGATCAGATCAAATCAAACAACTTATGATCTCGAAAACACATGAAATAGTAGAGTATGAGATCCTAGATCATTGATTCAATACGAATCTCTAGATTGCCATAGGGCGGCTATGAATCTCTTAAACAAAAATTTAAAAACAGAAAAATAAAGAAGAGATTTACCCTTTAGGAGCCAAGATAGGTTACCTCCTATTATTATTATTTCAGAATATTTTTACAATGGAGAGAGGGAAAGAGGAGAAAAGAGAGAGCAGACTTGCTCAAGTTCTGCCTCTAACAACTAATTACACACATATTTAAAGAGGGAGAACCGGACATGAAATCCCGAACTTCATCCCAAAATCAAAAGTATGAATAATAAAAAGTGTGAATAGTGATTTTACTATTCATGAACAGTACTTGGTCTGGTGAGGTCAGCGATGACATAAGCATGGCATAGGCTTATGCTGTCTTCTTGCAGTGTAATTTTATCCTGCCATGATAGACGCTTGTTTTACAAGAAGACTTTTAGTCTTAAGGAAGATTTCATAACATCTTTCATCTTCAACTGTATTTCTTCGGAGAAGTGTTCTTTCACTGATTTGAATGAACCTGTTGATTCCTCCTATTTTCTTTTGTACCATTTTACAATAATTTTTTCCCCTTATGTCATGAAAATTATAATCATGCATGATATGAAAAGGGGTTTTCCAAATATTGGAATCATATTCAGATTTTCTGATGTAGTTTCTTTTTCTGATGTCGTCAATAATCTCCATCTTATTTTTTTTTGAATTTCTCTATAAGAGAATCCTTCAGAATATCAAAGCTTTCTTGTATGGAGATTTCCAGTCCTTCATTGGGGTCTTGGGCATCCTGTAAATCTGAGTTAGATGCCATTGTTGAGTCTGATTTTGAATCAGAAATATCTTCATCACGGAACATGTTCTTTTTTATTTGATCTACATAGAGATCAACAATTTTTTCTCTGGGAAATATCCCCTCATACTTTTTTGAGAATTCAAGGAAAGGGGAAAGAGACTTGGCCTCTTGTTGCTCAGAATCACTTTGGATCCTGTTAATCACGGATTTGATCCGATCAATATTTTCTTTAATAGGAGATTCATTGGAATCTTTAGGAACAATACTTAGGTTGTTCCAAAATCGAGACATATGTACTCTGTATAAACAGGGGGTTCCGACATCAGTATAGCCAAATTTTGGCTTCCATTTCCAGACCCATGGAATACTGGAGTCAATAAAGAATCGACAAAGAACTTGGTCTTTTGTCTGATGGGTCTTCATATGAGAAGTTGCAAGAACATAGTCTTGAAAGGTAGGATTGACCTCTGGAGGCAGAATATCTACTGAGGCACCATAAATACTCCACCAAGAAATAAACCAATTGGGGAGTGGTGATTTTGCAACATTGTTACAAATCTTGATAAGCCCCGTATGAGTATGCTTATCATTTTGGTAAAGTAAAGTTTTTTGAAAACTTTCAACATAATCCCAATAATTATAGAGGAACTTGTTGCCATTTGCTTCATTAATGATGAATTTTTCAGAGAAAGAAGCAGTTCCCCATTCATGGATGGAGATGATTTTCTTAATAATGAATTTTGAGTAAGAAATATTTTTACTCTTAAGGGGATAGTGAGAAATATCAACACTTCCCAAGTTTGAGAGAATATTCTCATAAATCCCTCTACTTTTGTAGGTTTTGGTATCCCAAAAATTATTTTACCCCTTTGTATAATAGAGGGCTGCGACCTTCCTCACCTTCCTCTATAAGAGGAAAATGGGGTCCTGCCTGAATGGCTCATTCCTGAAATCATGAAATATATTCTCTGGTTAGAAAATCAAGAAGATTATTATCTTTTCCTTGCTTATAAATTATATCAAAATCAAAATAAGCAAGATGGGATTGCCATCGGGAAAACATCTGTTTAGACACATTGTGTTCAAAATCTTTTTTAAACATAAAAGAAGCGGCTTTACAATCAGTTTTTATTGTAAAATGCTGATTATAAAGATAATCTTGAAATTTTAGAACACATTTTACAATAGCTAAAATTTCTCTGGCAACCACAGAATAATTTTGCTGTGAATTATTCCATTTACCAGAATGGAATCTAATAACATATTCATTTTTATTTTGTGGATTAACCTGTTTCAAAATACCTCCATAGCCTATGTCAGAGGCATCGGTTTCCACAGTCTTATCCCATAGGGGATTGGCGAGCATAAGGCAAGGAATATGCTTTAATTTTTCTTTTATCCTGATGACTGCTTGAGTGTGAATATCACTCCAAGGAGCAGGATTCTTTTTTAATCTAGCATATAAGTATCTTCGGCTATATTTTTAATATAGGAAGAAACATAATTAAGGCTTCCTAATAATCTTTGTAACTGAGTTTTATCAGTTATGACATCAGCAAATTTGTTACCAAATTCGATGCTTCTTTGAATAGGGATAATATTTCCCTTTTCAATAATATGACCCAAAAATTTTATTTTGGTTTGAAACAAAACCATTTTTGGCTTTGAAATGACTAAGCCATTTTTAATGACTATATCTTTAAACATATTAACATGTTTAAAGTGTATTTCTATATCTCTAGAAAATACTAAAATATCATCAATATGAACGATGATAAAATCACTATACGGATTAAAAATATCATTCATAATTTGTTGAAATTCAGAAGGGGCATTTTTAAGCCCAAAAGGCATTATTGTCCACTCATAGTGGCCGAAAGGAACATTAAAAGCTGTTTTGTAACGATCCTTAGGATCAATCTGTATTTGCCAAAATCCAGATTTCAAATCAAATTTTGAAAATACTAGTGCATTGACTAGTCTATCAAACAAATCCTTTTTATTAGGAATAGGATGGCGAATCCATTTTAAAACTTTGTTTAAAGGTTTGTAATTAATTACTAACCTAGGAACACCACGTTCCTGCTCTGAATGTTTATTAACATAGAAAGCAGTGCAAGACCAAGAGGACTTTGAAGGAACTATAAGTTTCTTTTGTAAAAGAGAAAATATTTCTTTTTTACATAATTCTAAATATTCAGAATTCATTTGACAAGGCCTCGATTTTGTAGGAATCTTGTCTTCAGAAAAGCTTTCTTCATAGGGAAGAGAAACCATATGTTTCTTTCTTTCCCAAAAAGCATTTGGAAAATCATTGCAAATTTTCATAGAAAATTCGTTAAATAATAGTTGAATTTTTTCTTGTAATTTAGGATTATTAATCCTTTCTTCGATAGTAAAAGAATTTAATTCATTTTTAAGGAAATTTATTTGACAATTCCTTTGATCAATATGATCACGAATTTGATTTAAAACCTTATAAATCGCTTTTGTAACAAATTCTAAATTAACAGGTTTATTATCAAAAATACCTGAAATACCTTTTTCATCTACCTTAATAGGATAGATGATGTAAATAAACGGAAGGCCAATAATCATTTGGCTAGTAATGTTTTCTGCAATAAGAAAATCATTAGGAATGCAAACTTTATTGGTGCAAATATAAGCATCTTTTAATTTATAAGAAAATTTTAAATTTCCTCCTCCTGCATGGGAAAGAGTTTGAGTAGTTTTTTCAAAACACTTGGTGGGAATTATTCCCATTTGGATAACACTAATATCCGCACCACTATCGATCATGGCTATAAAATCTCTTTTATAAAAATTGTTTATTAAAAGAGAAATTTTGACATACCATTTTTGAGATAAAATGATATTAATATTAGAAAGATGATTATCAATCAAACTTTCTTTAGAAGAAAGAGTTGGAGAGCTTGACTCACCAATTTCTAATTTTTCTTTTCCTTTTTCCCATTGGGAAAGACGAAAAGAAAATTCAGAACTTTGTTCTTAAAGAGTTTTAACACTTATTTTGAGATTTTCAATCTCTTTTGAAAGATCTTTAATAGTAACTGGATTGTTCTCCACTTCTTTAATTTTAAGAAGTTTATTAACATCATCCATGTTATAAAAATTTCTTTCAATATATTTTGAAAGATCATTTTTTTTCTTTTTTGAGAGGAATATCCTCAAAATGGTCAATAATTTTATTGCGCAAATCAAAATCTTTGATTTGTTTGAGAAAATCCATAATATAATGATTATCAATGACACTAATATTTATGTCTTTAAACTGACTCATAAGTTTATAAACTTCATCATCAGTTATCTCATTAGTATCTCGGATACAGTTGAGACATGGCTTACCCTGGAGGCAATTTTGACACTCATTGGTATCAAATTGACTTGAAACGGAGAGTGAAGAGTTTAACTCTTCAGAAGAATCATTGGATTCTGTATCGACATCAGAATTTAATTCTGAATTCATAATTATACAAAGAAGAGTCTCTTTGAGAGGCTCATCAAGATCAAGATTTTTTATCTTGTCTTTTGCATAGCACTGGTTAGCATAGTGACCAGGCTTCCCACATCTGTGACAAATAATTTTGTCTAAATATTTTTTCTTTTGAAAACATTTTTTAAAAGATTTTTTATTATGAAAATCTTTTTTCCCTTTCTGTTTTTTATCAGAAAATCTTTTTCTTTTTTGAAAATTTGGTTTATCAGGAAAATCCTTTTTTCTTTTAGAAAAATTCTTTTTAGAATTTTCAATTCCAAATTGATCACAGAAAAGACCAAGTTGTTTCTTTTCTAAGAGATTATCTCTTTTAAGCTGGTTTCACAATTTTATTTCATTGCAAAGATTTAAACCTTCCTGAACACAAATACTAATGATTTGGCCAAAACTATATGACGCGTAAGAGATAGAATTTGCATCCTTTCGAAGAATTTTCTTGATTCTTTCCGCGAATAAATACGGAAGACCATCAACAAATTTGTTTTTCCAAATATCTTGGTTACAGTCAGGAATATCATAGATTCTTGACAAAAAAGTATCTTTGTACCAACGAAAATCAGTAAGAGTTTTACACCTCATATTTAAAAGAAGTGTTTTGGTATTTTCAGAATTGTTTGAAAGTTTACCAGTAAAATGTTCTAAAATAGTAAGAAACAGAGAATAAACCGCATTAGGTTTAGTGGTATTTTCTTCTATTTTAATAGAAGAAAATATTTCATTTTTATTCTGGGGAGTAAGATAGTTATCCCACCAGCCTTTAAGCTGTCCTGTAAAACCAACAGTAATGGCTTGTGCAGTTTGCACATCATCATTACCGCTTATTCTACAAGCAGAGCTGTACATAAGCATGCGATGGCATTGGGTGTAGATATATCTATCACTTCCTCCCTCAATATTCCATTCATAAATGCTTTTACCAGAATAAGAGGTATTAAAGAAATTTTCTTGTTCCTCATTGAGAACATCAATGGGAGTAGGCTTAGTATAATACCTTGACATGGTAGGCTTATCTGCCCATCTCATTTTGTAAAGACTGTCAAAATTATTTTGACTACTTTCTCCAGACTCAATATGTCTGTTATTTATATTATCTTGAAAATCATATTCAACAGTGGAAATATGCAATTTTTCAAAATTTTCAGTAATAATCTTTTCAAGATTAGAAATAGAGGCTTCAAGCTTAAAATCTTTAATCTCAATAGGAGATTGAATAGAAGGAACAGTTGCAATAACTGAATTTTTTCCTTCTTCTTTAGAAGTATCAGTCTTAGGCTGATTTTTGTTTTGAAAAATAAGAGAATCAATTTTCTCATGTAGTGAAGCAATTTCTTCACTCAGAATTTGAAGAGAAAGATTGCAAAAATTATTTTGCTTAAAAATCTCAGCAATATTGTGTAAAACATCTTTTTCAATAATTGTTGAAAAAAGAGAAAAATTTAAAGTTTTTCCTTCCTTTTCTATTTGAAAATGAATATTAGGAGGATAGACGGATTTTCGAATATCTCCTGAAGAAATAATTTTATAAGATCTTTCTATTATAGAAATTTGATCAATATAAAAGGTTTTTATAAACCAAGGAACAAAATAAAATATTTTGTTTTGTTTTGTACAAAATT
>JAPKLY010003120.1:0-20354 GCA_026898435.1 Prunella vulgaris | reverse complement strand
AATATTCTCTTTATTCATATCGGATATCACAATATCTCGTAATACTTTTCGACATATTGCATTAAACCACGTGCAAATATATGAGCGTATCACACAAAGTACTAAAACTGTTTCGATATCATTCTTTGGTCAAACGCGCAATTTACCTGCGCGGGACAAATTAAGAGAAATACTTGATCAACATTATACATATATATATATATGTTTTTCATGCATTGAAGAAAAAAAGTAGGAATTTAATTAATTAGTCAGTTACCGGTTGACTTGGAGTCTGCGACACAGAAATCTTGAAGAGGACTGGGATCTGAGGCATATGACAATGTTGCCAAATACGAAATAAGAATGGAAATCAACAATTGAAGAGCCATCTTCTTTTTTTAACTATGACTTGTGGTAGAGGTGATGAACTTTGCTAAAACATGGTGCCTATTTATAGGCAATAAAATGTGATAAGAGTTGATGATTTCCATTCCTTTCAACAAGACTAGTTGAAAAGTCTTCCTACAATTGACAATTTTTTTTTTTTTTTTTTTATGATGCTTTCTGATCGTTTCATTGCTTATTAAAATAGGAATAATGTTTTTAGACACTAACTAGGCGGGGCTAGATAAAAAATGTTTTATGATGTGATAACTTATTAAGTGTCTGCTTTTGGTTTCAAAATTTTTGACTCTTATATTTAGGTCCCGCAATTTTTTGAATTGTTCAAGTTTGATTCCAATTTTATCGAAAGAGTGTAAAGAACGTCTTTTGTCATTTATGGTACATGTGATGATTTAATTTGGAATTTTTCGACATTTTTGCTAATATTTTATTACTTTTATTAGTGTTTTAGTAATATGTAAAAATAAATATAAAAATACAAAACGAAAAAAAAAAAAAATCATTTGGCAGCAAAGGTACCACCAAACGTCCCAAATTCAACCAAACCTTGCTTCCTAATCTGAACCAGCTTGTTGTGACTGAAGCACCATTGTGACTCGCCGAGATTACCTTGTCCTGCTCTGGACAATGAGCAAGCGTGGCAGAGCATGCATTTTTGTTGCATTCATAGTCTATCTGTAGCAGTTGCCTCTATTTTAAAGTCAATTCAACATTACTCTATAATAAACACAACACTTTATTTCTAACAGTCAACTCTATTCTTTTAGCACTGTAATAATATTACATTATATTCATTTTAAATGAATTTTTTATTATGTTATAATAGTTAAATTGAATAAAATTTTTAAATTTAAATTTAAAATTTAATATAATATTACAATTGAAATCTAAATTACAATGAAATATAAAATTAAAATAGATGTCTTTACTATTTTCTGTAATTGTTCAACTTTAAATGTAATTGTTTTGTAGGTGTTTGTATTAATTTATGTAATAGTTCTCTTTAATTATAATTATATTACTTTATTTTTACATGTATCATTTAATTGTAAAAAATGTTAATTTATGTATAAAAATAAAATAAATACAAATATACATACATAGAATAATATATTGATACTTAATTATTTTTAAAATAAAAAAAATATATATATACATAACTAACTAAAATATATATAAATTAATTTTAAAAAAAAAGTGGGGGAAGGTATTGGCGCTACCGTACAGCGCCAATAATAGCGCCCCAATGCCTCCAAATTCCAACAACTCCACAATGACGACATGAGTTAGCATCCTGCGGGAGATTAAATTTTGGAGGTTTTCTCCATTTTAACTACCTGCTGGATGTGGTAATTTAATCTGAGCCAGGAATAATTTAGAGGCACATTATGTGATTTTTGTATTCTTCAGCTTAGTTGTGTAATAATTGCATGCATATATTATATATATATATATATATATATTTTTTCGTGTTTTTGTTTGCTCTTGCATTTTCCTGCTCTGTTTTTCTCCTTTTCTTTTTCATTGTTATCTAAAATTTCACTCATTATCGTCTACAAATTTCATGGTATGTTTTTGCCACAGCGTCATATCATCACTATCGACACTACGTGAAATTTCATATATTAGATATTTTATTGTTTTACAAAATTTCTTTTGTTATAGTGATGTGAACAATTACATATTAATTTGATCTATATGAGATGAAGTAATAATGTATATTTACAAATTTATATTTTTGAGATTAAGCTATATTTTAGTGTATGTATATAGATATATATAACGCAATATGAGAGGTTGGCAGATGCCCATGTCGTCCGTCTCTCTAATAAATTCCATAATTTATCAAACTATAATAGGGTTGGCAGACGGTTGACAATCAAATAGGGTTGGCAGACGGGCGATCCTACAAATTTTAAAGGCATTATATTTTCTTTGGTCCACTAATTTGTTATGGCCCTAGAAGGACCTTTTTCTCTCCATTGTTATAACATTTCCTACTATTAGAAAAATTTACTCAGAAATTAATCTCAGAACAAAAACAAACGAACTCGGTTGAAGATATGAATCAAGACTTAAACTCAAATGAAATCAAAGATTTACGTGGTTCCATGTTAAAATCTATATCCACGGGATCAAGAACACTCCAACTTTACGATGAAGAATTTACAGATTACAACTCAATTGCACCAGCAATTAGGATTTTGATGGAAATTAGGAATATAAAATATTATATTTATTATGTTAGAATTTGTTGAGATTTTTATAGGCATCTAATTATCATTGTAAAGTGAGTTGAATTATGAATTAAATAGTCTCTATTTGTGTGTCCCTTTCGAGTATTATGTTATCGCTGCGTCAGTTGGTATCCAGAATCAGTTATGGGGTCTAACGATGCCATGTAAATGTGATGATCTCCAGGACATTACGTTCCTCTAAGAACAAGTTGTAGCCCTCATGCACCCCGTGACGGAGATGCAAATTCGTAACCAAACCATCCTCCACCTCTTGAATTTGCTCTTCCCTGTCGGTCAGATCCCCAACCCACAACCTATCGCTAAACCATCAACCACACACACACAGGCAGATTCCACCACCACACCATATATCACAACCACAATGTCTATGTAAAAATCAAGAATTTGCTTCGGGTGTAAACTAAATAAATAAACTAAATGTAAAAAATCAAGTATGAGTGTGAAGGAATGGTGAAATGCTTCGGGTGAATTCGGTTATGTGTCAATCACAGACAATTCCTAAAAGCTCTATCATCAAATTCATTTGAGGAGTGAACCAGACATACTACCCTATCAAAATATAAACTCATTTACACCCTAATACCCTTAATTGTTTTGTGCTCGATACCTAAGCAACTCTCGATGTCATAGGAACCTTAACCCTTAACTTAAGATTTATTATTATGAAATGAATATTTTTATCCTTCTAACTAAACTCACATATTTTGTGATTAGGACTCCGATATTAGTCTCAAATAATAAATTCCTAAGCAAATACTACCTTCGTCCCAAAACTACTTTCACACTTTCCTTATTTGGACGTCTCAACTCTTCTTTCACACACCTAAAAAGGAAACCTTTTTTACTCACAAAAATCAACAAAATACATTTTTTCTTATTTTATTATTTAACTTTACACTCACATACTTACTTTTTCTTGGTTCGCATGCTCGGGACTACTATGAAAGTAGTTCCGGGACGGAGGGAGTACTAATAACCAATTGCAGAAGTTTACTCAACAAAGTCCCTAGAATATCAAGAGTTAAAGGGAATTACAGTAGCAAACTCATAGTCACAATCAATTGCCTACATTTCCGTCGTAAATGTTACTTGATGAGTAAGACAGACATTACTGCCTGCTAAAATAGAACTCTCATTCATATCCCAACACCCTAATAGTCTTGTTCTGTGCAACAAGACATCTCTCAATGCCCTCTATACACTAACCAATTATCATAGAATCCAATTACTATCAATTGAATACTCTTATCTTTTTCACTCAACTCTCGTATTATTGTTATTAGGACTCGAATATTAATCAATAGAAATTAAAACTCTAAGTGTCTCAGTGACCTGCTAAAAATACTCATTTCATCAGAATATCTTAACAAAAGAAATTAAAGATAATGAATATAATTGTTCATAATCTTCCTTCACCCAAAACAAAAGGTTTTAGCTCATGACTAATGGGTAAACAGGAATAACTGAGACAAAAAAAAATTAACATAAATAAATCAAACATAAAGAAGATCATAGAGGAACGATTGAAATAACCAATATGCATAAAATCTAATCGTAACTTGAAATTAAAATCAAACCAAACTAATCAAAATAATCTCAAAAATCCCAAAACAAGAATTAAATAAATAAACAAACCAAAACAATGTTTTCTCCCCTAATCTACCCAATGCCTAAAACCTATTGTCTAATACGTCCCGGTTAAGAATAAAACCTACGCCCCCTTTTGTAAAACAAACTCACCCTTTTTAGCAAATGGGCTTAGTAAAATATGCAAGTTGGGCCTAAATAATTAATTGGAAACTGGGCCCAAATTATCCCTTCATCCTTACTAGCAATAGGGGATCACGGCTGTCGTACATTGAGTGGAATTCCGGCGCGATGGGTGTGGACGGTGGTTTGACTTTGGATCGCCAGCAATTAGCGGCAGGCAGTGGTTTCAGTCGCGGCAGCGAATCCGGTTGTGAGTAAAGGTTTACAGAGGTGAATTGCAGCGGCGGTTGGAGGCGGTTGCGCGAACAGAGGTTCCAGTGCTTGGCGTGTGGCGTCGGTAAGTGAACGCTGACTGTGACTTTGAATCGGCGTGACTGGATTAATTCCGGTGAGTCGATCGATAGGTGGTCGCGACTCGGTGGTGTCGCGCTGTTACAGATTTGCGACCGGGTTGATTCCGACGTGTAACGGCAGAGAGTGGATTCCAGATTTAAGTTGCGGCTGGATTTTAGCGAGAGGCGGATTCCGGTAGTTTCTGTAAACGGCGAGAGTTTGTTGCAATCGAGCGGCGAGATTTGAACGCGCGACTGGCAGTGGCTGAACGGAGGCAGAGTTCAAGAGCAGCGGCTGTTATTGAGCTTCAGGGACGGCGAGTTTCAGCAGCAGAGATAGACAATTTCAGGTGAATCAATGGCGGTGCAAATTGAAACAGGGGTAGTGGTTATTCCTTCGATCTGGGCGGTTTCGGCTGGGCTTCGATTCTGCTGAGATGGTGGAGATACAAACGGCATTTGCAGAGATGGCTTTTCCGTTTTGGGCGATGGGTTGTGCACTAGCAAGGAAGGTGTTGAAGTGTGGTTTGCAGGCAGTGGACTGCAGGAATCGCTGGCCTTTTGTGAATTTTGGGCTGCGTGGTGAATTGGTTTGTGGCATATATAAACTTGCCATGGTAAACGTACACCCATTCATCTTTGACCAAAAAAAAAAAAAAAAGAGAAACCACGAAATCCACATCTATCTCCCACTGATTGCAACACAACCATGTTCAAATTCGCCCATTTGCGCCGCTCGTGCCTGAGTCAACAACCGGAGCTCCTCTACACTTATTAGCTTTAGTTAATTTCCTTGTCTGATGTATTTGTTGTAACTTAAGTAAAAGTAAAAGCAATAAACGACACAAGATTTGTTGACTCAGTTTGTCACAAGTGACTACGTCAGTGGGTGACCAAGTCAGGAGATATCTGAATAATAATACGGATGAGTTATGTGTGTACAATGTTAAGAATACAACAATATATAGTAACGTATCCCTAACCTAACCCTAAAGCCCAATGTACTTAGATATTATTATGTCCACAATATATTATCATATATTTTATAACACATCTCCCTTGGACATAATAACTGTAATTTGGAAGAATATAATAGTTAACGAGAAGAGTATAATTATTGATTTTCGGGATCCAATCTTCAGGATTGTTTTGAGGTTGATACTCCCCCTAAAGATAACAATCTTCCAAGTCGACGCATCCCAATCCCATGAACATACTTTTCAAAAGTAGAAGTAGGAAGGGATTTAGTGATCAAATCTGCAAGATTGTCACTTGAGCGTATTTGTTGTATTGTAATTTCACCACTCTTCTGGAGTTCGTAAGGATAAAAGAATTTAGGGGAAATGTGTTTCGTCAAGTTCCCTTTGACATAACCATTACTCGCTCATTCGAGCAATACATGCAGCGTTGTCTTCATAAATTATTGAAGGATTTATATCATTTAAAGGGATACCACACGAGTCGTAAATGTGTTTTACTAATGATTTCAACCAAACACATTCTCGTGTTGAGCCCTGGTAATTGGTCCACAGTCAACATAGTCCCCGTAATGCCATTTGGGAGTGATGCAGTGCCGGGCTTGTTTAGACCTGAGAAGTAGAAATCATCTACTGTCACCGTATTTGGATCCTTGCATGTCTTCCCGTTCACAAAAACTACAACACCAATGGGTATATATATCAGTTTAATTTCACCCACAACTAAAAAAAAAGATAAAATTTAAGAATTCACTAATACAGAAAAAGGTTTGGAGAGCTCACGAAATTCCACTTAGAAAGCGGTTAAATAAGCTCTCCAAGTGAAAACTATCTAAGCTTGGCTGCGCTTAGAAGCGGTTACAGAACCGCTGTAAAAATCGCACTTATAAAGCTGTTCATAATCGCTTTACAAGAATTCGACTTGGAAAGCGGTTGGAAACCGCTCTGCAAATGCATTATTTTTTTTAATTCCTGTGAGCCCCACGACTAAAACTATAAATTCCTGCACTTTTAGAGAGAGAAGATGGGCAGGCTGTCATGCACACACCCCATCGCAGCCGTACACCAAGCACCACACCAACGTCTTCTTTCCAATCGCAGCTGCAAACGCCCATATTCTAACGGTGTTCAGAATCAGCACTGCACTCCACCGCGACCGCTCGCCGCCACGCCTGGAGACGATTCTCTCCGCAACTGTCATCTACCCAGAACTCGCACCGCCGCTCAAGCCCAATAGGCCACTACTCCGTTTTTGAAGTTAACTTACCCGATCGACATGAAAGATATTAAAACCAATCTAAAAATAAATATACACCGTGAATTATAAATAAATCAAAACAAACAAATACTACTCCATCAGAGGCCAACACGAATTTAACATCATCAACCCAAGTACCAAGAATTAACTTCTCTGTTATGAATGCAATTCCAGAAATACAAATGAAAAGTTCTTCACTGTAACTGCTCTCTCTCTCTCTCCTTGTTAAAAAGTTGTTGTAAGATCATAATAAATTTTGATACACAATGGAAAGACAACGGTTTTGGACCGTTGTGGTTAATGTTTTTATACAACGGTCATAAACCGTTGTATTTCAAAAAAAAGTTATTGTAAAATCATAATAAATTTTGATAGACAACAACGGTTATTGACCGTTGTCTTTTTATAAATTAAACGTTAATAGACAACAGTTATCGACCGTTGCCTTTATATTTTTACAATGTTTTATCGACCGCTGTCTTTGTACATATTAAACGTAGTTATAGCTTAAAATAAATTTATATACAACGGTTTTCAACCGTTGTCTTCAGTTGTTTATACAACATTTAATGACCGTCGTATATACCAAAATTAATGTTGTTGTAGCTTAAAATTATAATAAAATCACAAGATACACTATGGTTCTAAAACGTTGTCTATAATCATTTCAACGTAAATAATCAAATTCTAAATCAAATAATAAAAATAAATTTACCATAAACATTTGACTACCTTGATCAACTTAATTGTATCAGTTAGTACAACCATGCATTGCCTAACAAAGTCTTCAAAGGAATTTCCACATAATCAAAAAGCATTTCAGTTACGTACGTACGTACTACCAAATTCGTTTACAAAAATTCCACTACCATCACTATTCATGCATGTTCCACAACCAAAAAAATGTCTCTACCTTCAACATTCGTGCACCTTCTTCAATGCTCATCACTACATTGAAAACAAATAACATTTTAGCAAACCTAAAAATCAATAATGAACAAGACACACAATATATAACTATTGGCTTCATAAATCACCATATATACGTGTATATTTTGAATTCCAATTAAACTAAAGCAACTCACAAGTTCACCAACATATATAACATGTACGCATAAACATATTTGCTAAAACCTACATTGAATTAATATCATTGATAAATACGATATATTAAGATCTAAAACACAATGAAGAACAAACCTTGATCTATTCATACACATTCTTCAGAATGCATTCAGCCCATTCTTGCCGCACTTGATTCATTTCATCCATGGAGTAAGATGCAGTTTTTGGGAACTACAAAAAATATGTATCTATATAAAATTCATTGAAGATAATTACAAAATATGAAAAAAAAATAGAATATTACTAATGATTACAGTGAAGCTATTGTCACTTGTCTGTCAAATTGCATAATTCGTTTCAAAAAGCATAGAACATAGAAACCACATTGGTAACCATCAGGCTGCCTAGGGACCTGAATACGAAAAAAATACAGAAGAAACAATTAATTATGCATGGATCGTTAGTCTATTTTATTACTAGTTTATTTCTGTCAATTCATCTACACCCTCAGTGTCATCGTATGCTGCGTGTATCATATCATCTAAGGCTTTATGAGGATAATCTGTATCCTCATATGTTCCTACTTGGTCACTTTCGCTCATTGAATATAGTTTGGGTTTCTCTCCATGCCACACCCATTTTGTGTATTGTCTGTCTACACCATTACACATTAAATGTGCTTTTACTCGAGTAGATGTGGACCTCTTCAAATTTCCACACTTTACACAAGGACATGACATATCATTAATATCCTTCACATTTTCACTTGCATAACGTATGAATTCATCTACTCCTAGACGATACTCTATAGACAACCTATCCTTGGACATCCATCCTTTGTCCATCTCTTGCATATGATCTATAGTGAATTTAAATTACAAATAATTATGGTAAAATTTAAGGACAATAGTAGCACAGAGTAACACAAATTCCATACTTATCCAGCAAGGATTCCACCAACCAAAAGGAAGTAATGACACAATCTGACAAATAAATAGGCATGCAATCCTAACCACATAAAAAATTAGGGACACAGCCCTCAAACATGCATGGATACAACCCTAAAACATATAGGGACACAACCCAAAAATAATACAACCTATGTAGAGACACAACTCAACTAAATTAGAAGACAATTTAATCTAATCCACTTGAAAGGTTGAAAATAAAAAATAATAGGCTGAAAAATAGAGGTACCTGTTGTGATGAGCTACTAGAGCAAAAAAGCTTGTGGTACACGTCACAATAGAGAATGGCTATGCAGTAAGACCCAGATCGATAAACTCCTATAAGATGAAGAATAATTAGAAGTTTCAGAACTCTAAATTTATAGATGAGCGCATTCATAACAACAATAATAAGATTGTTTCACTACTAATGCTCCTATTCCGTTATAGAAGTAATGAAACCATAAAACATATTTGGTTATAGGGACAAGTTTTTTATGAGAAATTTAACAAAATGTATTTATAATATAAGATTAAATAAAAAAGTGTTATAAAAAAAAAGATTATACTCAATTTATAATGATAATGTGTGGCATGAATCTAAAACTCAAGGCATCATATATCATTTAGAAATATGTTTCCATCATTTCATAATAAGAAAACGATGCCCCAGTTACAATCCAATTACAACAAATTCCATCTTTCGTTTTCTTCTTAAATTTGAACAAAAGTTGGTTGATTTTGATTTCCACAACTACTCAAGCATTAACTAATATCATATTATATATTCAACATAAAATAATAGTAACCAATCTGGAAGAAACATTAATTAGGTCCAGTAAGAACAATGATGAAGGGCACGCATCCATTGCAATAAATTCAGAGAAAATCATGAAAAAAAAACATATCATTTTTCATTGAAAATACACACATAACTGAACTATACACACATAACTGAACTATTTTATTTGTAATAAATCAGGTTATACATCAGTTACACACAAGACCAATTCGTAAATTCAAAGCAGGTTATAAATGTTAATTTATTAGTATTAATTTATTTACATCCGTTATAAATCAGGTTATAAAAGTTAATTTATTATTATTAATTATTTTCACAAAAGTTTAACCATATAATTCACCATAAATTTATTGTCCATATATTTTGGACCAAGTCAATCGACCACTAACTAAAACTCAATTAAAACCAGATAATCTCCATATGAATCTCAACTGAATTCTTAATTAAATTAATTATGGATTAACGAACAAAATAAATTTAATTTTTAATTTTTTCTAGAAAAAGAATAAGGCTGGCCCCGCCACATTGAACCTTGGTGCGTCGAACTCCATCCTTACTTGCACAACATTGGCAATCTTTTCAAGAAATCACTCACAAAACAATTAATTTATTTTTTATTAAAAAGGAATAAACTGTGACAATGCTGATTTGCCATATATATACCCAATCAATTTGTTTTGGAAAGAAAATAAATAACCAATCAAAATTAATTTAAGTGTATTACCATATATAAATACATATAAATATTATATTATGATTAAGAGAAATAGTAAAAGCCCGTGTCTTTCTTTCTGTCTTCTCCCAAATAATTCCTCGATAGTTTCCAACACTCTGTATTTATGCTAATTCCCAACACCCAAAATTCATTCAGTCTCATTCAACAAAACTGCGCAACAAATATCTAATCTACCATCTGATATGAAAAAATTTAACCGAACAAATGAAATCTAAACAACCAC
Organism: Prunella vulgaris; assembly: GCA_026898435.1. Lineage (NCBI taxonomy): Eukaryota > Viridiplantae > Streptophyta > Magnoliopsida > Lamiales > Lamiaceae > Prunella > Prunella vulgaris. The sequence goes on along the minus strand of JAPKLY010003120.1, from coordinate 9,662 downwards.
CATAGACACGTTCATTCATGCATTTTATCAAACAGTTAAAATGCAAACTAAAACAGAGATTAATATGGATAGCCCTCTAGATTAACATAAATATACAATATCCCATATCCCACCCTCACACACCTGGAGGCAATAGCCTGAGCAGCGCGCGACGGAGGCAGACGAGTGACAGGGGAGACCAATAGCTTGGGCGCGCAATGAGTGACAGGCCAGGGCGCGCGACGCGAGGAGGAGGCTGGCGGCCTGGGCGAGCGGCGAGAGGAGGAGACTGGAGCCTGGGCGCGCGAGGAGGAGACCGAAGCTTGGACGTAGATGCAGGGAGGAGACCGGCGGCCTGGGCAACCTGGCCGACGGTCGGAGGCAGAGGGAAAAGTATGCGAAGAAGAAGATTGTGGCCTACGGTTCGAAGGCAGAGGGAAAAGTTTGCTTAGAAGAGGATTGTGGTCGACGGTTCGTAGGAGAGGGAAAAGTATGAGCCCTAGTTTTCAATTTGAATTTTCATCACTGGTTTTTTTTAATTCAATCGAGCCCGGCCTAGTTTTATTGTTTAAGTTATAAAGTTTTAAAGTTTTGTTGTTTAAGTATGCCAAGAAGAAGAAATATAAAGTTTTGTTGTTTAAGTTATAATAATACCCAAATTAATAAAATTTATAAAAATTTTAATTACGTATATACAAACTTAATATTTCTTGTTAAGTTAATTAATGCACACTTAAGTTAATAATTAAAAATTATGTTTGTGATTATCCTTCATATATAATTCCATTTTTGAAATTCTTAAATTCTATAATTTGTACGGTCATAATTTAATATTTTAATATTATATTAAAATTTTGAAAAAAAATATTTTTAAATATTTTCTAATACAATTGAATAATCTAAAATATTTTATTTAAATAATTAATTTAAAATTAATGTATAATTAATTTTTAATGTCGAGTAGTGGGGGGTTATGTACTAATTTAGTATAATTAAGTAAATAATTAATAAATAAAATTTTGGTGGAAGAAATTGGGGAAGATTTTAGAGGGCAAGATTTTGGGGATTTTTTGAAAATATTCCAAATGTTTGTTAAAAAGTGTATTTTAAAATTTTTAAAGTGTTATTCAAAATATACTTAAAAGTGTTAGTTCTAAGCATTAATGTTTAAAGTGCTATTCTAGTCCTAAATTTAAAAAGTGATATTCTAGTTCTAAATTTTAAAAGTGCTATTTCAAAATAATATAAAGTGTTATATATTTTAATGAGTTAAAAGTTTTAAATGTACAATTGATCAAATATCATGTTACTACAACGGTCATCCACTGTTGTAGTAAATAATTTTATACTACACCATATTATAAAGATATACAACATTTAGAAAACCGTTGTAGTATCATTCTTTTTAATACATCACTTTTATGGTTATATACAACAGTTAATTAACCATTGTCTATAAGTTATTTTACTGATATACGACATAGATATACAACGGTTCAAAACTGTTGTCATAAGGCACTTTCTGCAACGCTGTTTTTATGAAAATATACAACGGCTTGAAACTGTTGTCATTTAGCAAATTTTCCTGAAAACCACTTATATACAACATATATTTACAACGGTTTAAAAACGTTGTAGTACGTCACTTTCTACAACGCGTCTTTTGTGGTTTAGACAACGTCTGTCCATAACCGTTGTCTATCATCAAAATCCTGTTGTAAAAGACAACGGTTCTTCTTTAAGCAACATGTTTTTTACTTTAGAGAATGATTTTTAGCGGAACCGTTGTCTTTCCAGCGTTGTATAACTTCATTTTTCTTGTAGTGGTGGTTTGACGATGTGGTCACCAAAGTTTGTTTGACAGATCTCCATGAAATGGTTGTACCACCACAGAGGAAAACATAACTCGTTTGCGATTTCGCATTATGGGGATCAGATAGATAACTAGCATCAGCATAACCTATGTTGGTCCCAACGGCAGGTTTTAGAGAAAGAATACCCTGAAACAAGTCTAGAAGGGGGGGTTGAATAGACTTGTAGGGATTCAAAACCTTTTTCCAATTTTTCGCTTATTTCAAAATCAGCAGACTACTTAAGATAGTCTGAATTTGAAAGTTGTGCGCTGTGTAAATTTGTGCGGAAACATTTTTAAAGAAAATCATTTTTAGGTGATGTGCACAAGTGAGGAACAGAAAATAAAGACGCGAGACACAAAGGATTTATAGTGGTTCGGACAGAAAGGTCCTACTCCACTCTCCACAATCCAACTGGAATTGTGGGATGTACTTTCCACGAAAATCACTTTTTAAAACACATGAAAAGCTCGAAAAACAAAGTTATAGGGCTAAATTCAAGCTGAAACTTTAAAACGATTATACTCCATATTTTTATGACCAAAATACTCAATATTTTATGGCTATTAAACTGACAAAATTTCGAAAATAGGCTGGGCATAAAATCGGTATTTTTAAAACAAGAATTTTGACGACTAGAATCACATAAAGGACTAAAATCAGTTTCTCGACTTCTACTAAGCAAAAACTCACGAAAATTGGTCAAAATGCATCTTAAATCATGGCAAATATTCTGGTAAAATTTCATAATTTTTGGAGTTATGGAACTTAACTTATCGATCATGCAAACTAAGGACAATAACTATTTCTTAAGAACAATTAAACACATAACTCAAACACTTAAGCATGCTTCTAAATTCGAAACATCAGCTGCCAATATAATAAATAAGTCCATCAACTTAACTCCTTCAATTCATGCAATTTAACACTTCATCATAATAATAATAATACCTCATAAAATTTATAATAAAATCTCATAATTCATCAAACAATAATAAATCCTAAATCAAACATCTACGTGTCCATGAACTCAATGAAATAAAACATGCATACGTCAAATCTTGTGGCAAACATAAAAGTGCCGAAAATCATGAATAAAACTCTTGCAACTTAATATAATAAAAGCCTACTTGGCAATTAATAAAAATCTTCATTCTTTAACTTCTTTAACTCGCATCACATCCACCTTCCTCCGCATCGCCGATCTCGTCATCTTACTCTTGAAAATCTTAAAATATAATTCGGTGAAGGGGTGAGCAATTATAAAATAATCACTCCGTGGGGATAGTTTAGTTCGAAGTCTAAATATAATGGACATGTAAACGTGAAAACATACCAATCATTCTTAATCTTTGATACGACTTAAGCGTATCCCTCTTTTGACACTACATAAGAGCATCCATTCTTTGATACCACATAAGGATATCCATTAATTTGGCACTACTTAAGAGCACCCATTGGTTGATACTACATAAGAGTATCCATTCTTTTAGCACATAAACACATAAACACATCAAACATAGTATTTAAAAATCGAACTAGATTTACCACTTTTCACCGTTTAAACCCCCACCTTTTCTTGTCTTGAAAATATAGAAGTGTTGTACGTTGGCTTGCTAATTCCTTGCTCTAAGAACTCTCGAAAATCTGCCCTCCTTCTACTTCTACAAGCTGCTGAAAACTGGTCCTCTAACTTCAATACATGGCCGAATTTTGGTGCTAGGTGGCTGTCGATTTTTCTTGGGTGTCTAAGGGTTTTGGGACAAGATCAATACATATTTATAGAGTTGGAAAAGTAGGGTTTGGGGCTGTAAGGAGGGCTGGACGAAATTACAAGAAAAAGGCAAGAAAATTGGACCATAATCTTGGTGTATCTCTATTTCCATACTTGGTAACTTATTTCCTTATTTAACAAATCCTTACCATCTCTTTATTCTTATGATACTTAACCTTCAAGCATATAATTCTCTTGCATAAGAATTTGACTTATTTCCATAAATAAAGATACTAGATATCAAAGTCTTATACTCTTAATATTTTCGAAAATTACTTAAGGTCTAAGACTCCTATTTTTCGAAAATAATACTAATACTATCCCAAGTATTATTTAATCCTATTCTTGGTTAAATCCTCATAAGGTCAAATCCCTAAATTTAATTCCTCAATTACTAACATGCCCTTAATGAATTAATACCTAAGGAAATACTATTCTTAGAGGACTAATACTATAACCTCAACAATAATATTATTCTCCCTAACTTCTAATAAAATTCGAAACTTAATACTACTTAAGGATCCAATTAATACTAATTGGGACAACTAATACTAAGAAATTAATTAAGAAATACTAAAGCTTAGCAACTTAAAGGACTAAACCTTAAACACACACAAAACTCACGCCTAAAAAAATAATTAAAGGACTAAAAAGCTGCTGCCTATGCGGGGTGTTACAACCTCACCACCTTTAAAAATTTTCGTCCTCGAAAATAAAAGTACCTTGCCCCAAAAGCTCGGGGTACTTGGTCCTTAAATCCTCTTCTCTTTCCCAAGTCGCCTCATCGACTCCATGGCGATTCCAACGAACCTTTACCAAACTCACAATTCGATTTCTTAGCTTGTGCGTTCTCCTCTCCAACACCTCGACGGGAACTTCTTCATAAGTTAGATCCTTGTCCACCTCTAAAGATGAATAATCCAAGACGTGGCTTAGATCGTGCACGTACTTCCTCAACATTGATACGTGGAATACATTGTGCACGGCTGCTAGGCTTGGGGGCAAGGCCAATCGGTAGGCTAGGCTCCCAACTTTGTCCAAAATTTCGAATGGACCAATGAAACGTGGTTGCAACTTTTCTTTGCGACCAAAACGAACAACTCCTTTCGTTGGTGAAACTTTCAAGAAAACCACGTCGCTTTTCTCGAAATGTAGAGGCTTTCATCGTTTTATCGGCATAAGACTTATGTCGATCTTGTGCAGCCCGCATCCTCTCTCGAATCTTCTCCACTACTTTGACCGTTTTCTCAACGATTTTGGGCCCTAGAATACGTCATTCGCCAACTTCATCCCAAAACAAAGGGGATCTACATCGTCTTCCATACAAGGCCTCATAAGGTGCCATGCCAATCGTTGCTTGATAACTATTGTTATAAGCAAACTCCACCAAAGGTAAGTAGTGTTCCCAATTGCCTTCGAAGTCCAAAACGCATGCCCTCAACATGTCTTCAAGTGTTTGGATCGTCCTCTCGGATTGTCCATCCGTTTGTGGGTGATACGCCGTGCTAAAGTTCAATTTGGTTCCCATGGCAGCTTGTAAGCTCTTCCAAAAGTGTGAAGTAAATCGTGTATCCCTATCCGAGACGATCGAGACGGGAACTCCATGTAATCTTACCACTTCTTGGATGTAGGCTTGTGCAAGTCGATCCATACTCCATGTCATCTTTATTGGAATGAAATGCGCCATTTTGGTTAGCCTATCCACAATCACCCAAATCGCGTGATTTCCTTTAATCGAACGAGGCAATCCCACAACGAAGTCCATGGAAATATGTTCCCACTTCCATAGTGGAATTTGAAGTGGCTTCAACAATCCGGACGGCCTTTGATGCTCCGCTTTAACTTGTTGACAAGTTAAACACTTCTCCACGAACTTTCCAATATCGCTCTTCATGTTTCTCCACCAAAAAGTAGTCATCAAATCCCTATACATCTTGGTTCCACCGGGATGAACCGTATAAGGAGTTCGATGTGCTTCTTCTAGGATTTCCCTCTTCAACTCCTCATTGTTCGGTACGCACTGCCTTGTCTCGAATAAAAGAGCACCCTTATCATCGATTAAGAAACCCTTCACGCCTTTTTCTCTTGTTCGCGTCTTCAACTTGGCGAGAACCTCATCTTCGTCTTGTGCTTCGACGATTCGATCTCGTAGGGTAGGTTGGATCGTCAAGGCTGCCAAAGTCAACTCCATCTCCTCGGTTGACTCGACAATCTCTATCTTCAATCGTTCAAAGTCCTTCACCAATTCGTCTTGATCCGTCAAGGCTGCCAGCACGCCACCTTTCAGACTTAGTGCGTCCGCGACTACGTTCGCTTTCCCCGGATGGTAGTTGATAGTGCAATCGTAGTCCTTGACTAGTTCTAGCCAACGTCTTTGCCTCATGTTTAGCGCTTTTTGTGTGAAGATGTACTTGAGACTCTTATGATCGGTGAAGATCTCACATTTCGCGCCATAAAGATAGTGTCTCCAAATCTTAAGTGCATGAACGATGGCTGCAAGTTCGAGATCGTGAGTGGGGTAGTTCATCTCGTGCACCTTCAATTGTCTTGATGCGTATGCCACGACTTTCCCACATTGCATCAAAACACATCCTAGCCCTTGTTTCGAGGCATCGCTATAGATCACAAATCCTTCCGAAGGGTTGGGAATGGTAAGGACCGGAGCTGAGACCAGCTTACTCTTCAACTCTTGGAAACTTCTTTCGCATGCTTCGGTCCACACGAACTTCTCCCCCTTACGAGTCAACTTGGCCATTGGTAAGGCTATCTTGGCAAAACCCTCAATGAATCGTCTGTAGTAACCGGCCAAGCCAAGAAAACTACGAACCTCGTTCACATTTGTTGGTGCTTTCCACTCGCTCACGGTCTCCACCTTTGACGCATCAACCTCGACTCCTTGGGCCGTGATTACGTGGCCTAGAAAGTTCACTCGATCTAGCCAAAACTCGCAGTTAGAAAATTTTGCAAACAATTGTTCTTTGCGCAAGACTCCAAGTACCATCCTTAAGTGCTCCTCATGCTCCTCTTTACTCCGGAAATAGATTAGGATATCGTCAATGAACACTATGACAAACCGGTCTAAAAAGGGATGAAAGACTCGGTTCATCAAGTCCATGAAGACAGCTGGTGCATTGCTCAATCCGAATGGCATCACCACATATTCGTAGTGTCCATAGCGTGTGCGAAAAGCGGTCTTTGCTCTATCTCCTTCCTTGATTTTCAATTGATGGTAACCCGATCTCAAATCGACTTTTGAGAACACGCTCGCCCCTCTAAGTTGATCGAACAAATCATCAATCCTTGGTAAAGGATACTTGTTCTTAATCGTGAGTCGATTAAGCTCGCGGTAGTCAATGCACATCCTCCACGAACCATCCTTCTTCTTCACGAACAAAACTGGCGCTCCCCAAGGTGAAACACTTGGTTGGATGAACTTCTTATCCAACAACTCTTGCAATTGCATCTTTAACTCCTCGAGTTCCTTCGGCACCATACGGTATGGTGCTTTTGAAATTGGGGCAGCTCCCGGCATTAAGTCGATTGCAAATTCCACTTGTCGGTCGGGTGGAATACCGGGCAACTCCTCAGGAAAAACATCAACGAACTCGTTGACAACGGCTACGTCCTCCAAGTTTGGTACTTTAGTGTCCGTGCCCATTACATGGATAAGAAAACCCTCGCACCCTTCTTCCTTGAGCATCTCCACGGCTTGCATTGCGGTGATGATTAAATTATGCTTGCTAGGTCGAGACCCGAAATACGTCAACTCCTCTCCACTAGCCAACTTGAGTGTCACCTCCCTCTTCTCGCAATTGATAGTAGCATGATATTTTGCTAGCCAATCCATGCCAAAGATAACGTCGAATTGGCCCATCTCGATGACATGCAACTCCCCTTCGAGTTTCCTCCCACAAATTTCAAGTTTTGCGTTTGAAACAACCTTACTTGTGAAAACGGTCTTACCCGAGGGAATACTAACTTCTAAGGGTTTACTACTACCAACAAGATCACAACCAATCTTCATACAACAACTAAGCTAGATGAAAGAATGTGTAGCTCCGGTATCAAACGATGCAATTATTGGTTCCGAATTTAAAGTGAGTATACCTTCCAATGTCTCCGAAAGAGATTGACCCTCATTCGGCTCTCCCGTAAGTGAGAAAACACGTGCTTGTGTAGTGTTCCTAGGCCGCATCGGGCAATCGGGCATCTTATGCCCCGGCTTGTGGCATCGATAGCAAACATCCTTTCCTATGAGGCACTCTCCCCTATGGTTCTTCCCACACTTGGTACACGGTGTGATCGTCACTTGATCTCCTTGCTTAGGCTTAAAGCCTTGAGTTGCTCCTTGTACTCCACGGTTAGGAAGTTTCCTTGTTCCGCCGGCTTGATCCCATTTCCTCTTGTTCTCACGTGACCTCCGGTCCGCTTCTTCCTTCAAGCAAGCTCCCATTTGTTCGGCTCTCTCGAATGCTTCGGAATAAGTGAGGTTTCCCAAAGCTAACAAGACATGTTGAATTTCGGCCCTTAGTCCTTTGACGAAACGGAGAACACGCTTACGCTCGGTGTCGACAAGATGGTGAGCGAAACGTGCTAGTTGGCTAAATTTCAACTCATACTCCGAAACCGTCATGCCTCCTTGTCGTAGGTTGAGAAATTCGCTCTCCCTCCTATCCTTGTAGGATTGCGGGTAGTACCTTTCCATCAATATCTCCTTGAAACGCTCCCATGTCAAAGCTTGCCTCTCCTCAACCGGGCGAATCCTCCAATAACTTGCCCACCAATGGTCGGCATCTTGAACCAATTGGAATGCAACGCAAGCAATCCGTTGTGCATCGGTGCACTCTAACAACTCGAAAACTCTTTCCATTGAACAGAACCATTCTTCGACGACGTCGGGTCCGTCACGTCCATTGAAAGTAGCCGGTTTGTACCTCCTAAATTGTTCTACCACTTGCGCGGTATTGTTGGCTACGGGTGCATAAAGAGGTTCACGTCTTGGAGGTATCTAAACGCTCAAATCCGTAAGACAAACGTAATTGCTCAATCAATTCTTAACACTAAAAACAGTCCTATAACTTATTCTTAGAACTATTACTATATCTTACTAAACATTCTTACTTATCAAAAATCCTAGGCATGTCTTCTTAGGCCATCGTACATACACAACGAAAATAATACTTGCATAATACATTTTCTTGAAAAACATATTTTCTTTAAAAAAACTTTCTTTCATAACTTTCATAAATATCTTCCATGACCTTGTCATGCCTCATATATCATAAATCATTCCTTTGAAATCTTAAACTTGAATCTTTGAAAAATCTTTACATACCTTGGGACTCGGAGATGGCTACGGCGGCGGTGATGGATGGAGATTAATCTTTTAAATCTTTTCATGAAATATCACTCAAAAATAATATTTTAAATTTTACGAGTCTACAAGAACGTAAACTTGGCTCTGATACCACACTGTCACGCCCTAAAATTCTAAGCATTTCAAATCAGCGGAAGTCTTGATTTTAAACAAACAATTTAATAAAAATATCTTTTAGAACGTGCTCCCTTTATACTTGAAATAAAATTCTTTTCTTTGAAAATCCTCTTTTTTTTTTCTAAAATCAGAGTAATAATTTAAAACAATTAAATCATACAATAAAAATCAATAACTCATCCAATACATCCATAGAATTCATAATATATCATTCCAAATATTCATAACATTTTTCAATAATATTCACATGTGAATTAAACTTATTCTAATATCATTCAACACATAAGTCATCAATTAAATCATGCAATAACTCATAAATAATTCATGAACAGCAGTTGGTACCTAAAACTTTCGAAAACAGCTTGGGTGTACTCATCAAAACCGGATGTGTATAAAAATAGTCCATTAACTAATACTAAATCCTTTTTCTTAAATACTATTATCTTACCAACCATCATAAGACCTCTAAATACTCAAATCAATCATATCAAACATATTATATGTACTTTCCACGAAAAATCACTTTTTAAAACACATGAAAAGCTCGAAAAACAAAGTTATA
>JAPKLY010003119.1:461-20356 GCA_026898435.1 Prunella vulgaris | reverse complement strand
GTGTATCAGTCTGCTGATACTTGGACCTCAGCTGATGTGCAAGTCTGCTGGTGTGCACCTCAGCTGGTCTTCCTGACTTCGTCTGAATAAGTCTTTTATCCATGGTCCTTGTCTTGTCTGCGACGTGCTCTCAGCTTATCAGCTAATCTTCTTATATCAGCTGATCTGCTCTTCAGCTATCGGCTGATGTTAACTTCTCTGATGATCTGCTCTCGATGCTCCAGTGTCAGCTGCTTAAATCTTCTGTCTTCTAAAATCGGCTAAGTCCACAAGGTCTCAGCTGGTCTTCTCTTCTATGATAGCTTCGGATCTTCTAGGCAGCAAGGTAGATTCCCCCTTACTTGAACCTATCTAATCCTAACTACTCATCAGCTGACTAATATGTTCAGCTGGTCCTATTACAAGCTGATTGGTTTATATCATCAAAACATCTAACAAAGATATCCTAACAACCTCCCCTGAAGCATCTCTAGGAGGAAAGTATTGAATTGGGTCATGTGCCTAGAAGGGATCACTTCCACTGTGATGTTCCCACCATGCATTCAGAATTTGATGGTAAATGAAAGGGATGTTTTTCACCATTTTCAAATGAAAGATATCATCAACATCTACTTTACCATACTCTCGTGCCACATAGAAGGAATTTACAAACTCCCCCTTCAGCTCTTCCCACTGATAATTCAGCTTAGTGGTATATGATAAAATTTCACCACAGGTGTCTGGGGTTGAGCTTGAGCTCTCTTGACATGAAATCTGAGATAGGAACTTTTGGATTTCCTTGGAGGTGGAGGCTTCTTGATGGCACCGCATTCCATCAATTTCTTCTTCTGCTTCATCTTCTCTCTGCTAAAGTTATTTGGAGTCTTCTTTGAATGGAAAGCTTAGGTCAGGGGACTTGTACTTCCCTGGAAAAGCTCTTTTGTAGAGGCTTCCTTCTCAGGTTGTCCTCTCATCAAGGTTGGTTCAGAGGGTACTTTACTCGGTGGAGGTCGGTTTCCCACTTGTAATTCTTGCACTTCTTCATCATCCTACTGAACTAGCACTCTTCTCCTCTTCAAGGTGGGGCTCTGCTGAAGTTCCTTGAGAGGTGCCCTATGATTATCTTTGCCTCTACTCTCTCAGAATCTGCTCTCTGGCCTCAGCAATGTTGGATGCAGGGACCCTTTCTTTGCCCTTTTTGCTTGCATTTTCTGCCTCTCCTTGCTTTACCAAATCATCAATGACCTGCCTGACCTCTTCAGGCTCAGGCCCATCCTTCTTCTTTTGGGTTCCTACTGAAGGGCCATCTTTCTCCTTAATCACTGGCCCTCCAACTGGCCTGTTTGCTGCTCATCCTTTTCCTCCTTCCCTCTTCTTGCCAACTCCCTTTGAGAGTTGAGCAAGACATATTACTTGTTCGGCCTGGCTCTGATCTACTACCCTTAGCTGGGTCAGGCACTACTTTGTCTCCTTATCTAGGGCTTTAAGGTAGTTGCCAACAATGATGCTGAAATCAGTGAAGGGCTTCAATTTTTCTTCAATAATCAGAATGGTGGCTGCTTATGTTAGCATGACAGATAAAGCCTTTCTTACTTGTTCATATATCTCTTTCTTCAAGGTTTCCACTCTCTCCCTTAAGTACCCATCCAGTTTCCCAATCAGGCCACTTGCAACAGAGTTTATAGTGGCCTAAATCAAGGCTTCCCTTTGCTCCTCATTTTCTTTTCTCAAAGCCAAAATGGCCTGAGAGTTAGACTCTTTCTTTTGCAGAAATGTATCCTTCAAGTCAGAGATCTCCTTGGTCAAATGTTGCTCCAGATTGTAAAGATTAACAGAGAGATTGGTGATAAAGGAGTTGTTGGACTCCTTCATCTGATACAGCTAATCACCAATCACTACAGTTTCAATGGATTGCACTTCCATTATCTCCTTAATCTCTTACAATTTAGCAGTCAGGGTACTTGGAACTAAGTCACTTCCTTAGCTTCCTCAGAAGTAGGATGTTCTTTAAGTGACTTGGTGGTAGGCTCATCTTTCTTTGCCTCCACCACTTCTTTAACCCCTTCATCCTCAGCTTCTTTTTCAGTATCAGTTGGGTTGGCTCCCTCAGCCCCATTCCCACCATCTTCTTCTTCATTTTTCTCTTCTGCTGCAGACTTGTTCACAGGCCCTTCAAGTAAGCTAGCCTCATTCATTTTTATTTCCATCAGTAACCCAAAATTACTCATTCAAAAACATCCTAGTCTTTCTTACCCCAGCAAACTCAAGCACTTCCCTCTTTTCCTTCTTCCACATACTCTCTCCTTTGGTTCTGACATCTTCTAGGATCTTATAGAGATGAAGATCCTTCATCTTAACTAGTAGTCTAACCCTCTCAAACATATTGTTGAGGGTAGTATGGGTGTTAAGAATGGAGTACAGGGTCTCAAGCTCAGAACACACTTCCTCTATCAAAGTGTCTAGGAAGGTGTATTCTGGTTCAGCCTCAGTGTTCAGCTGAGTTTGGGACAGGGAGGTTGGCTAACTCAGTGAAGTAGTGAGCAGAGGTGATTTCCTTGCGGGCTGCACTTTCAAGCTGTTGAGAGCCATCAGTAGGGTTAGTAGTATTTCAGGTTAGGTGTTAATTTGGGCTTCTCCCTCTGTTGGTCCCAAAGGCAGTTTTTAGTGTAAGAAAACCCTAAGTCAAGTCTAGAAGGGGGGGGGGGGGTTGAATAGACTTGAGGGATTTCAAAGCCTTTATCAAATTTTAAGCTAATTTAAAAAAAAAAACAGCAGACAACTTAGAGAGTGTCTGGTTTTGAAGATAGTGCGTTGTGTGTTTGAGTGCGGAAACGTTTTAATGAAAACCTGTTTAGTGATTTGCGCACAGATAAGAACAGAAAATAAAGGACACGAGACACAAAGATTTATAGTGGTTCGGACAAAGGTCCTACTCCACTCTCCACAATCCAACTGGACTTGTGGGGCTCTCCACTAACTTCTCTCTCACTCACTCACAAACTATGAGTGTCAAACTCTCTTACAATCAGTCAATGCTTTAATGGCAATCGACTTCTAACAGCTTCTACAAACTTACAAAGAATATATATGAATAAATGGTGTTGAGTACGAGTGAAGATTTTGACAGAGTTTCGGCAAGCTTAAACGCGTGTAGATAAATTCTTTTTAAATCTTCACTGACACTCTTATTTATAGGTTCAAATCAACTAGCCGTTGAGATTGACTTGAGATCTGAAATCCCATATATTAGGACATAATCAATCATCGAGATTGATTGAATCTTCTTCATGATTCTTGGAAATCTTCGTGATGCCCAATCAATCAAGTTTGTCCCCTTGATTGATTGATCTTCTATTCTGGGAATCCTCTTTTTATCGCAAGTCAACCCTTAGCTTGATTACGTAGAATCTGGGTAGAGCACAAGACTCCAGCTGATCTGTCTCCTCAGCTGGTGTATTGGTCTGCTGATACTTGAACCTCAGCTGATGTGCTGGTCTGCTGGTGCACCTCAGCTGATATCTTGGACATCAGCTGGTGTGCTGCTCTGCTGGTGCTCCTCAGCTGATGTTTTGGACTTCATCTGGAATCTTAGTCCTTGTCTTATCTGCGACGTGCTCAGCTGATCTTCTGATATCAGCTGATTTGACTCCTCTAATGTTCTATTCTAGCTTCTTCAAATGTCAGCTGCTCAGGTTTTCTGTCTTCTAGAATCTGCTAAGTCTTCAAAGCCGTAGCTGGTCTTCTTCTCTATGAAAGCCTTGGATCTTCTAGGCAGCAAGGTTGATTCCCCCTTACTAAAACCTATCTTATCCTAACTATTCATCAGCTGACTAACAGGTTCAGCTGGTCCTATTACAAGCTGATTGGTTTATCATATCATCAAAACATCTAACAAGAATATCCTAACAAATTCCCCCTTTTTGATGATATCAAAACCAACTCAGCTGATCTCAAAAGATGAACGTATTAAATCAAGATCATAGGACAGAAAAGAAGATCTTTAGATAAGATCCTTTAAACAGAAATACAAAAGCAGCAGACAACAAGAAGTTGTCTGGAATATAAAGACTTCATTAACAAAAGGAGAATTACATGCAGAACAGAAACCTACCCACAGCTGACTCAGCAGGACTATTACACCAAAGCTTTTCTGGAACTGATAGGTACCTGCATCCAGTCCAGGAACCTTTTCTCAATAGCTTTCAGGGTAGGCACTGAAGTATCAGGGAGAGTGGGGAGAAATTGAGTCACCATATCCATCCAGATCCTTCAAACTTCCCCCCAGTCGAGATCTCCATTGGAATCAGTGGGTGTTGGAAAGAGTTCAAGCTCGGGAAGTTCAGGCTGGGCACTGAGTTTGACCATGACCTCAGTGATGAACCTGAAGAAAACTGGATAGTTCTCCTTCAACCACTCTCTGAATTCTCTATTCTTCTCCTCAGTTGATCTGGCATCTTCTCCCCTAAGCACATAGAACTGAATGAAAGCTCTGGCCTTGATGGTCCTCCAGATTGAGACCATGGCTTCGTTTATGTCTTGAGTGAAGATCTCAATAGATCCATCAATCAGAGGCTCGTCTGACCCAGGAACAAACTTACCCTTTAGTCTGCTCTGGGGCACTGCTCTTTCCTCTTTCTTCAGCCTCCTCTGATAGCGTCTCTCCAGCTGATCGTTCATCTCTCGTTCATGTCTCTTGTTTCTCTCCTCTAGAGTCTCATTCTCAACCATCTGCAGTTCTCTGGCAAGCTTAGCATCAAGTTCTGCATTCATTATGTGCTTCTATTTTTCCCTTGCTTCAGCAGCCTCTTCTTGCCTCTGTATAGCCTCAGCCGTCTTCTGATCTCTCATCTCCTGAGCCCACTGCTGTGCCAGATTTCGAGTATTCACATACTCTTCCATGTTTTGGATCCTGGTTGACAGAACACCATGATTATCCAGCAGCGGAGCCTTCAGAGCTGCTAGTTCAGCTTTCATAGCAGAGCTCTCAGCTTGTAAAACAGCAATGTCAGCTGAGTTCTTTTCTTCCCCCTTTTTGATATCATCAAGAGTAGATGAAGAGGGAAGAGATGAGGGAATCTTCTCAATAATGGCTTTGAGGCCAGGTTGACCATCCTTGCATTATGCCACTTCTCTCTCCAAATTGGAAGTGAGCAGTCTGATCTTATCTGATTCAGCAGAGAATGAGGCATTCGCATCATCAATGAAAACCTTAGCCGTTTGCTCAATCCTCTTCCGAGAGAAAAAAAGCTCCTTTCTTGTAACATACAAGCCATCTTCAAGGGCATCCCGCAGCTTGTTCCGGTGGTCCAGCAATACTTGGTGGACATGCTTCTCTATCAGAGAGGGGGCAGCAGACTTGGCCGCCAGCAGAGTGGCCTTGACTTCCCTGATATGATCATCAAAATATTCTTTTATCTTATTTAATATATCAGAAGTCACCTAATCATCTTGTGATATGGCGAAGTTCTCTGCTGGTGGGATGAATTCAGATTCCACCGTTTCTGGGCAGTCCAGAGCCACTCCATCTTTGAGCAGCAGAGCCCGAGCCACTTGGCGAAGTCCCTCAGGAGTGGTCAACTGGGATGGAGCCTTAACCTCCAAGGCATCCATCAGGATCTCTTCCCAAGTGGTGAAGGTGGCTTCACCCATTTCCTTCAGCAACTCGATGAAGAAGGTTACTGGAACTTCTCTTGCTTGTGCCCAGGCGAGGCCATCAGCCAGGAGATCTTGGTAAGCAGGGTAGTTGGCTATTTCTGGGATGTAAAAGAAAAGATGGGAAAGGGCAGTGATGACCATTCCTCGTTGAAGAGGCCCCTTTGAACGGAGGTGAGAAAGTTTAGCTTGTTGAGCAAGGTCAGTTGGGGAGTTAGGGGTGTCAAGGTCGATGGGTGGAGATTGAGAGGGGTGGGGGTCAGCTGATGGCTCACCAGAGGCAGCTACCTCCTCTGGTTCATTGCCAGCTGGGATTTGTGGAGGTGGGGGTTCAGATGGAGGTGTGGAGGTGTAAGATATGGGGGATTCATGAGGTGAAGGGGAGTGTGAGGATATGTGAGGGGGGTCAGATGAGGGAGTAGGTTGAGCTGACCTGAAAGGGTGGGCTGCTATTGGTGAGTCTGTTGATGGTGCCTCTTCAGAGGATTGAACCACTTCTGTTTCAACAACCGATGCCTCTGTTGAATCCTTCTCTTCTTCATCAGAGTCAGAGGTAGACTTGTCCTCTGAACCGGTTTCCTCTGCTGATTCTTCCTCTGCTGGTTCCTCTTATTCATTAGTGGCCTCATCCACCAGCAGAGAAGGCTTTGCAGCTGATGATGTAGCTGCAGTAGATTTCTTCTTCAAACTGCTCAGGGGAGCAGTATCATCTTCATCCTCTTCATCAAAGGACAACTTCCTTTGAACTGGGGTAGAGTCCCTCTCGGACTTCTTGCTCTTCTTACCCCCTTCAGCAGGCTTAGAAGCCTTTCTCTTCTAATTCCTCTTAGAACCAGCAGAAGGACCTGGAGCACCTGCTGTAGTAGCATCAGCTGAATCTGAATCTGAATCAGTAGGGCCCAAGATAACAAGATTGTTCCCCCTGATGAACTTGGAGTGATTGTAGTCCACAACCCACTCTCCTTCCCACTCATGATCCGGCAGCAGATGATGCAAGATTATAGAAATCTTGGTAGCCATAGAGCACTTGGACTTCAGCTTGTAGATCTGCTAACCGTTCACAGTCTCACTGACACATCTCTTGGATTCCTGCTCCATTCTAAACCATAGCAGACTAACCCAGTCTGCTTGAACTCCATCCAAGATAGTGCGAGCCACACATAGGCGGAGTTTGGTCAAGGCATCCAAACTCCCCTACTCTGCGAGGATAACCTTGGTCACTACATCCATCAGAAACAGATATCTTCTCCTAAGCATATTCTTCTTTAGGTTTGAGGTTTTGTTTCGCTGGCTTCTCCTTGCCATCGTTTGAAACGTAATCAGATGCTCAAATTCTTTGTAAGTGTGGAGAAGAACACCGGTAGAGGATAGACCAAAGATCTGAGCAGCAACCTCCTAGGACAAAATGACTGTTTCACCATCCACAAGAGATCCAATGGTGTTAGCACTGAACTGGGTTTTGAGCAGAAACTGGAAAGTATAGTAGTTCAGGGTCTTGTTGTCCGGTGGCGTCATAGAGATGAAAGTTCGCAGATTGTGATGTTGGAGAAGATTCAACATCTCTCTGATCTCTGAAACCCGAGTGGCATCATAATCCATGCACATTTCAGCGTACATGTTCTGAGCATCTTCTTCAAGGCTTTGTCATCCATAGCTTTATCAAAGATATTAGAAGCACAGAGAATTTGCAGAGAAGATAGAAAGATAGAAAATTTCAGAGCAGAAAAGTTTTTAGAAGAAGGCTTAAGGGTATTTATACCAATCAGAGAAGATGAGTAGTTTTTCCAAAAATAAAACCGATCAATTTAGATCGTGGATTGGAATGTTGCATCACATAAATCAATGGTCCAGATTAAATGACCTTTGAGATTTTTAGGGGTGATGCGTAGGTGTTAGGTTTCAAAAAGGGTTTTGGCCGCCAAAAATTTCGTCTTTTTGTAAAAAAAGTAATGATTAAAAACTTTTGTGAGGTAATTTGGGCGGTAAGAAATTAATTATCACTGACACCGAATTTTGGAAAAGGTAATAAATCCCGGATTTTTCGAAAATAAAATGATTTGATTGCCAAATTTTCTAAAATAAATTTTAGAAATTTGGGATTTATCGAATTTTTGAAAAGGATTTTGTTTTCTAAATAAATAACTTTAAATGCACAAAGGAGTGAACTTATCGAGTAGCTGACGTAGCTAGGTCAGCTGATAATAAGAATCCTCTAATAAAACCTTTTCTACTCATCTGGGTCCTCTATGTCAGCTGACATGGGTCAGCTGAGGTGAAGTGGCCTTGTCTGACTCTCATTACTTATGGCTGAATCAAGTTAGAAATAACAAGATAGGAAAAGAACACGAAAGAATAAAAGGGACATACCAGATCAGCTGATGTAACGATCAGCTGACAACTTAGCAGATTCCCCTTCGGCTGATTACCAGCTGACCATCTAGAAGACCTTTTTCAGCCTTCCTAAAGAACTGCTCCTCCATCTACCATACCTAACTCAGCCACTAATTCTCTGAATCTTAACTCTGCTAAAGGTTTGGTAAGAACATCTGCTCTTTGCTTCTCGGTGTGAATCTTCTCCTTCCTGATGTCACCCTTATCAGTATGGTCTCTAAGGAAATGATGTCTTATGTCCACATGCTTACATCTGGTATGAAGAACTGGATTCAGAGTAATAGCTATTGCACTTGTGCTATCACAAAATATAGGTTTCTCTTCTGTGATCACATGGTAGTCTCTCAGCTGTTGTCTGATCCAAAGTAGCTGAGAACAGCAGCTACCAGCAGCCATGTACTTTGCCTCTGTTGTGGAAGTAGCTACTAAGGTCTGCTTCTTGGAGAACCAAGATATCAGCTTACTTCCAAGAAACTGACAGGCGCCTGAAGTTGACTTCCTATTAATCTTGCACCCTCCACAGTCAGAATCTGAATACCCACTCAGCTAAAAGTTGTCATCAGCTGGGTACCAGAGGCCCAGATTGGAAGTACCCCTCAAATACTTCACAATCTTCTTAGCTGCTTCGAGATGAGATTTTTTAGGGTTCGCCAGAAATCTTGCACATACTCCTACTGCAAAGCTTATATCAGGTCTGCTGGCAGTAGGATACAGCAGAGAACCAATAAGTCCTCTATATTGTGTCTGATCCACTTTCTCACCAGCCTCATCTGGATCCATGCTAAAGTTTGCTATTATTGGAATCTTAGCTTCTCTGATGCTACTGACTCCAAACTTTTCTATCAAGTTCTTGGCATACTTAGCTTGGCTGATACACGTTCCATTGGACATCTGCTTCACCTGAAGTCCAAGGAAATAGGTCATCTCCCCCATCATGGACATCTCGAATTTGCTTGTCATCAGTCTGCTGAACTGATCACACATCTGCTTGTTGGGGGAGCCAAAGATGATATCATCCACATAGATCTGCACCAAACGGATATCATCTCCATCTTCTTTTCTGAACAAGGTCTTGTCTATCTTTTCTTTGCTGAATCCGCTATCC
Organism: Prunella vulgaris; assembly: GCA_026898435.1. Taxonomy (NCBI): domain Eukaryota; kingdom Viridiplantae; phylum Streptophyta; class Magnoliopsida; order Lamiales; family Lamiaceae; genus Prunella; species Prunella vulgaris. Next base: position 11,229 of record JAPKLY010003119.1, on the reverse strand, counting down.
AGCAGAAACTGTGATAGGGTATCATACCATGCCCTAAGTGCTTGCTTTAGTCCATATAAAGCCTTCTACAACCTATAGACCTTGTTTCCAACTTCAAATCCTGGTAGCTGTTCTACATATACCTCTTCTGCCAGGATTCCATTCAAAAATGCTGATTTGACATCCATCTGATATACCTTGAACCCCTTCAAAACAGCATAGGCCAGAAACAATCTGATGGCTTCTAGTCTAGCCACAGGAGGAAATGTCTCAACATAGTCAATTCCTTCTGACTGTGAATATCCCTGGGCTACTAGCCTTGCCTTGTTTCTCACCACAACATCATTTTCATCCTTCTTGTTCTTGAAGACCCACTTAGTGACTATGACCTTCTGATGTTTGGGCCTCTCCACTAGAGTCCAAACTTCTTGTCTTGCAAACTGGTTTAGCTCCTCTTGCATAGCTATAATCCAGTTTGGATCCTCAAGAGCTTCGTGGATGTTCTTGGGTTCATTCAGAGACACATAACAGCTGAACTGAGCTTTCTTCTGGTCTGAACACCTATACTTGGGTCTCCTAAGATCTGCTCAGCTGGGAAATCAGACATCTTCTTTTTACCACTCTGAGGTGCCATGGTCAGCTCCTCTTGGGTCTTGTCTAACATTCCCCCTTGGTTAGTGTCAGGAATCATTGTGCCATCATCTGGTGCTGATGAAGTCTTATTAGTTGACTTGGGCTCATCATCTAAATCTGAATCTGATTCAATCCTAGTTACCACTACCTTAATCAGATCTGGCTTATCTGACAGATTCAGCTGATCCACCTCATCTTCTATCTTCTCTTTGCTGTACTCATGAATAGATTCATCAAATACAACATGGGGTGTTTCCTCCACACAAAGAGAGACCTTATTAAAGACCCTATAAGCTTTGCTGCTTCCAGAATATCCTAAGAATATTCCTTCATCAAGCTTAGCATCAAAAGTCTTTAACTTAGTCTTTCCATTGTCATGGATGAAATACCTACATCCAAAAATATGGACAAAGGAGAGGTTAGGATATTTACCTTTGTACATCTCATAAGGAGTCTTGCCATGCCTCTTGACAGGCAAACACCTACGTTGGATGTAGCAAGCAGTGTTGATAGCTTCTGCCCAATATCTTTGAGGTGTTTGATATTCAGCTAACATGGTCCTTGCTGCCTCCTTGAGGGTTCTATTCCTCCTCTAAGCTAACCCATTTTGCTGAGGTGTTCTGGCAGCTGATGTATCATGCTGAATACTATTTTCCCTGCAATAGTAAAAATCAACAGAGTTAAGAAACTCAGTACCTTTATCACTTCTGATTCTGACTATGCTGAGGTCCAGCTCCTTCTGGATCCTCTTGAACAACTCCAGCATCTTGACCATGGTCTCATTCTTCTTGAACAAGAACACTACCCACTTGAATCTTGTATAATCATCAACAACCACCAGTGTGTACTTCCTTCCACTGAAGCTAAGAGGTGAGACTGTTCCAAACAAATCCAAGTGAAACATCTGGAGTGCTTTTGTTGTTGAAGTACTCTGCACATCCTTGAATGAGGCCTTTGTCTGTTTCCCTTTCTAACAGGCATGACACTTCTGCTCAGATGAAAACACCTCATTTGGTAGACCTCTGACTAGACCCTTCCTTGCAACCTTGTTGAGAGTCTTGAAGTTTAGATGACCTAGTCTCTTGTGCCAGAGCCAGCTGATCTCAGAGGAGCTTTTAGCAACCAAGCATGAGTCAGCTGGACAGCTTGCAAAGTCTGCAAGATACATATTACCTCTTCTGAGGCCAGTTAGTAGCACCTGCTCATTTAAATCATTAATAACAAGGCAAGAGTTTTTAGAGAATCTTACTGAATACCCTTTATCACAGAATTGGGATACGGACAGAAGATTGTGTATCAGCCCTTCTACATAGTAGACTTTTTCAACTCCTGTTCCTTTGATCAGCAGAGTAACAATTCCTCTGGTGACTCCAAAGTTGTTGTCACCAAACACAACTCTAGGCCCATCAAGCATCACAAAATCCTGGAGAAGATGCTTTTCAAACATCATATGTGTCGAGCATCCACTATCAATGTACCATACATGGCCCTTGGCTTCTCCTCTCTCTATTGGGCTAGAGCTTGCCTGAAATTAAAAACTCAAGCTTTAGGTACCCTTACATTGGGTCCTAATTGGTTAGTTTCTACTTTTTGGATCCTGTTGGTCCCAAAGGCAGGTTTTAGAGAAAGAATAACCTTAAACAAGTCTAGAAGGGGGGGTTGAATAGACTTGTAGGGATTCAAAACCTTTTTCCAAATTTTTGGCTTATTTCAAAAACACCAGACTACTTGAGATAGTCTGAATTTGAAAGTTGTGCGCTGTGTAAATTTGTGCGAAAACATTTTTGAAGAAAATCAGTTTTAGGTGATGTGCACAATTAAAGAACAGAAAATAAAGGCACGGGACACGAGGGATTTATAGTGGTTCGGACAAATGTCCTACTCCACTCTCCACAATCCAACTGGAATTGTGGGGCTCTCCACTAACTTTACTCACTCACTTCGAGAGTACTACTCTCTTACAAAACGTTAATGCTTCAGAAGCAATCGACTTCTCACAGCTTCTACAAAGCTTTACAAAGAATCAGTATGAATAAAAGGTGTTGAGTGCGAGTAATGATTTTGACAAAGTTTCGGCAAGCTTAAAGTTGGTGTAAATCCGATCCTGAAATCATCACTATTACTCTAATTTATAGGGTCAAATAACTAGCCGTTGGGATGGACTAGAAATCTGAGATCTTATAATCTCGTATTCAATCAATCGTTGAGATTGATTGAATCTCCTTCTTGATTCCTGTCAATCTTCGCGATCTACAATCAATCAAGTTTGTCCCCTTGATTGATTGATCTTCTATTCTGGGAATCTTCCTTCCTTTTGTCGCAGGTCAACCCTGGAATTGATTTCGTAAAATCTGGGCATAGCACAAGACTTCAGTTGATCTGTCTCCTCAGCTGGTGTATCAGTCTTCTGATACTTGGACCTCAGCTGATGTGCAAGTCTGCTGGATTGCACCTCAGCTGGTCTTTTGAACCTTGTCTGGAAACTCTTGATCCTTGGTCCTGTCTTGTCTGCGACGTGCTCAGCTGACCAGCTGATCTTCTAACATCAGTTGATCTGACTCTTCTGATATCAGCTGATCTATCTCTTCTGATGTCATCTTATCTTAACTCCTCTGATGTCAGCTGATCTGAACTCCTCTGATGTTCTACTCTTGATGCTCCAGTGTCAGCTGCTTAAGTCTTCTGTCTTCTGGAATCGGCTAAGTCCTCAAGGTCTTAGCTGGTCTTCTTTTCTACGATAGCTTCGGATCTTCTAGGTAGCAAGGTGAATTCCCCCTTACTCAAACCTATCTAATCCTAACTACACATCAGCTGACTAACAGGTTCAGCTGGTCCTATTACAAGCTGATTGGTTTATTATATCATCAAAACAACTAATAGGAATATCCTAACAAGTTCCCCCTTTTTGATGATATCAAAATCAACTCAGCTGATCTCAACATATAAGCATTTTCAATCAAAATCAAGATCAAAATAGGGCAAAAAAGAAGATCTTTAGATAAGATCCTTTAGACAGAAAGTAAAAAGCAACTGACAACAAGAAGTTGTCTGGAAAGATAAAACTTCATTAATCAGAAAGAGATTACAAGAGATAAGAACACCTAACCTCAACTGACTCAGCTGGTCTATTACATCACCAACGGCTTTCTGCTGTCAATAGGTACTTGCATCCAGTCGAGGAATCTCTTCTCAATATTCTTCAGAGCAGCAACAGAGGAATCTGGAAGATCTGAAAAGAAGCAAGTTACCATCTGCAACCATATCTTCCTGATTTCTTTCCAGTCAATCTTCCCACCATCATTAGACGGAGTGGAAAAGAACTCAATCTCAGGAAGTTCCGACTGAACATCCACCTTCAGCATAACTTCAGTGATTGCCTTATAGAAAATTGGAAAAGTCTCCTTTAGCCAATCTCTGAATTCTGCGTTTTTCTCCCTTTCTCCTCTGGTATCTTCTCCTCTGAGAACATAAAAATGAATCATGATCCTTGCCTTGATCGTCCTCCAGAGGTCCACAAGCTCAGCTGACAGGTCTTTGCAAAACCAGTCAATCGGTCCGTCAACTAGAGGTTCATTTGGGTCATGAACGTACTTTCCAGTTATTGATCTGCTACCCTGAGAAACCATCTTCCCTTGTTTCTTTAGTTTCCTCTGGTAGCGTCTCTCCAGCTCATCATTCATTTCTCTCTCATGCCTATTATTCCTCTCTTCAGGAGTCTCCTTCTCTGCTAGATGCAATTCTTTTGCAAGCTGCTCATCGAGTTCAGTGTTCATGATACGCTTCTTTTTCTCTCTTTCTTCAGCTACTACCTCTTGCCTCTGCAAAGCCTCAGCCATCCTCTGATCTCTCACCACCTGAGCTCTCTGCTGTGCCAGATTTCGAGTATTAACATACTCTTCTACGTTCTGGATCCTGGCTGACAAAATTCCATCCCTTTCCATCAGTAGATCTTTTAGACTCCATCTCAGCTTGTAGGGTGGCAATATCAGCTGAGTTCTTCTTTTTCCCCTTTTTGATAACATCAATAGCAGACGAAGAGGGAATGGAGGTGGGAAGCATATCAACAACAGCCTTGAGATCTGCTTGACCATCCTTGCATTCTGCCACTTCTTTCTCCAGATTTAGGGTGAGCAGTCTAACTTTCTCTGATTCAGCAGAGAACGAGGCATTAGCATCATCAAGGAGTGCCTTGGCTTCTTGTTCGATCCTCTTGCGAGTAAAGAACAACTCTTTTCCGGTGACATATAATCCATCCTCAAGGGCATCCCTCAGCTTATTCCGGTGATCCAAAAATACTTGGTGAACATGTGTGTCAATAAGTGAGGGAGTAGCAGACTTAGCGGCCAGCAAGGTAGCTTTGACTTCCCTGATATGATCATCAAAATAGTCTTTTAGTTGATCTAAAATTTCAGGAGTCACCTGATCAGCTGGGCTGATTTCGAAGTTTGCTGCTGGAGGAATGAATTCTGACATTACTGTTTCAAGGTAGTCCAGCGCAACACCATCTTTGAGCAGCAAAGTTCGTGCAACTTTTCTCAACCCTTTAGGGGATGTCAGCTGAGATGGTGCCTTAACCTCCAAGGCATCCATCAAGATTTCTTCCCACTCAGTAAAGGCTGCTTCACCCATCTCCTTTACCAACTCCAAAAAGAAGGTAACTGGACCTTCTCTGGCTTGAGCCCAGGCAAGACCATCACCTAAAATATCTTGATAGGCAGGATAGGGGTTGAATTCTGGGATGTATAGAGAAATATGGGCTAAGGTAGTAATGATCATCCCTCGTTCAAGAGGCCCCTTTGAACGAAGGTGAGATAAGCGGGCTTGTTGAGCCATTTCGGTGGGGGAGTTGGGGGTTTCAAGATCAATGGGTTCAGGGTGAGAGGGTTTGGGAATAGTTGAAGGCTCACCAGAGGTAGCTATCTCATGTGGTTCATTGCCAGCTGGGATTTGTGAAGCTGGGGATGCATGAGGCGATGGGGAATGTGGAAGTGTGTGTATGGAATCTGATGAAGGAGTGGGTTGAGCTGACCTGATTGGATCGGCGGCTAAAGGTGTATCTGCTGATGGTGCCTCTTCAGAGGATTGAACAACCTCTGTCTCAACAATCGATGGTTCTGCTGATTCCTCTTCAGCTGGCTCCTCATCTTCTTCATCAAAACCAGACTTAGACACCTCTTCCCCTGAACCAGCTTCCTCAGCTGATTCTTCCTCTGCTTGTTCCTCTTTTGTATCAGAGGACTCATCAACCAGCAGAGTATGCTTTTCTGTGGAAGACTTCTTCTCCTTCAGACTGCTCAGAGGTCCAGTATCATCTTCATCATATGATTCAAAGGAAAGTTTCCTTTGAACTGGAGTAGTCTCTCTCTTTGACTTCTTCTTCCTACTCCCTCCAGCAGGCTTTGAAGCCTTCCTCTTCTGCTTCTTACCAGAATCAGCAGAAGGCCCTGGTGCAATAACTGCTGGGTCAGCTATCGAATCTGAATCTGCTGGCCCAATCACATCTAAATTGCTTCCCCTCAGAAACTTGGTATGGTTATACTTAACAACCCATTCTTTATCCCACCTATGCTTTGGCAGCAATTGGTAGCCATAGAGCATTTTGAGGTGAATTTATAGACCTGCTGTCCATTCACCACTTCAGCAGCACATCTCTTGGACTCCTGCTCCAAGCGAAACCAAAGAAGACTCACCCAGTCTGCTTGAACCCCATCCAGTATCGTGTGAGCGACACTAAGTCGAAGTTTGGTAAGGGCATCCATACTTCCCTGCTCAGCAAGAATTACCTTGTTCACAACATCCATGAAAAACCTAAACCTCCTCGTCAGCATATTCTTCTTAAGATTTGTGGTTGTGTCCTGATGACTCTTCCTTGCCATAATCTTGAAGGTAGTCAAATAATCTGCCTCCTCATACGTGTGAGGTTGGACACCAGAGGCTGATAAACTAAAGAGCTTTGCCGCAACATCCTTGGACAGAACAACCTTCCCATCAACCAAAGACCCAATAGAGTTAGGGCTAAACTGGGCTTTGAGTAGAAACTAGAAGGTATAGAAGTTTAGCGTCTGGTTATCTGGGGGCGTCATGGGGATGAAGGTTCGGAGATTGTGATGTTGGAGAAAATTTAGTATTTCTCGAATCTCTGGAACCTTTGTTGGGTTATAATCGACACACATCTCGGCATACATCATAGTCTTGAACATCTTCAGAGCTTTGTGATCCATGGCTTCAACACAAAGGTTAATTTCACAGAGAAAAATATGCAGACAAGAGAATAGAGAAAATAGACAGATTTCAATGCAGAAAGGTTTTCAGAAAGAAGATTACAGGGTATTTATAAGAATCGAGTGAGATGAGCAGTTTTTTCAAAATTAAAACCGATCAATTGTGATCGTAGATTTATATGTTGCATTACACAAATCAAAGATCCAGATTAGATGACCTTTGAGAGTTTTGGGGGTGATGCGTAAGTGTCAGGTTTTCAAAAAGGTTTTGGCCGCCAACAGTTCCGGCATTTTGAAAAAGGTAATGATGAGAAACTTTAGAGATGAAATTTGGGCGGTGAGAAATTAATTTCCACTGACACTTTATTTTGGAAAAGGTAATAAATCCCCGAATTTTCGTAAGAGAAAAGATTTGATAGCCAATTTTCTAAAAATAATTTTAGAAAATAGGGATTTATTAATTTTAGAAAAGATTTGAAAAAAAAAATTTCAAAATAGACATCGAAGATCATAGAAATACTTATCGAAATGCTGACGTGGTAGGGTCAACTGATAAGAGTGATCCTCATGAAAATCTTTTCTGCTCATCTGGGTCTATAATGTCAGCAGACATGGATCAGTTGAAGCGAAGTGGTCTAGTCTGACTCTCATGACTTATACCTGTATCAAGTTAGATATAACAAGATAGAGATAAGATAAGAAAGAGTAAGAAGATATACCAGATCAGCTGATGTGAAGATCAGCTGATTACTTCAGCAGATTATGCCTCAACTGGATACCAGCTGACCACCCTGACAACCTAATCCTTTCTTTCTAAAGAACTACTCCTCCATCTATCATTCCTAACTCTGCTACTAATTATCTGAATCTTACCTATGCTAAAGGTTTGGTAAGAACATCTGCTCTTTGCTTCTCTGTGTGAATCTTCTCCATCCTGATGTCTCCTTTCTCAGCATGATCTCAAAGAAAATGGTGTCTTATGTCCACATGCTTACATCTAGTATGAAGAAGTGGGTTCTGAGTAATGGCTATTGCACTTGTGCTATCACAGAAGATGGGTATCTCTTCTGTGATCACATGGTAGTCCCTCAGCGGTTGTCTGATCTAGAGCAGCTGAGAGCTGCAACTACCAGCAGCCATGTACTCTGCCTCTGTTGTGGAAGTAGCTACTGAAGTTTGCTTCTTGGAGAACCAAGATATCAGCTTACTTCCCAGAAACTGACATGTGCCAGAAGTTGATTTCCTATCAATCTTGCACGCTCCATAGTCAGAGTCTGAATACCCACTTAGCTGAAGATTATCATCAGCAGGGTACTAGAGGCCTAGATTGGAAGTACCCTTCAAATACTTCACAATCTTCTTAGCTGCTTCCAGATGAGATTTCTTAGGATTTGCCTGAAACCTTGCACATACCCCTATTGCGAAGCTGATATCAGGTCTGCTGGCAGTGAGATACAGCAGAGAACCAATAAGTCCTCTATATTGTGTCTGATCCACTTTCTCACCAGCCTCATCTGGATCCATGCTAAAGTTTGCCATCATTGGAATCTTAGCTTCTCTGCTACTACTGATTCCAAACTTTTCAATCAGATTCTTGGCATACTTAGCTTGGCTGATGAAAGTTCCATTGGACATTTGCTTCACCTGCAGTCCAAGGAAATAGGTCATCTCCCCCATCATGGACATTTCGAACTTGCTAGTCATCAGCTTGCTAAACTGATCACACATCTTCTTGTTGGGGGAGCCAAAGGTGATATCATCCACATAGATCTGCACTAAGAGGATATCATCTCCATCTTCTATTCTGAACAAGGTTTTGTCTATCTTTCCTTTGCTGAATCCACTATCCAGTAGGAACTGTGATAAAGTATCATACCAAGCTCTAGGTGCCTACTTTAGCCCATATAAAGCCTTCTGCAACCAATAAACCTTGTTCCCAATCTCAAATCCTGGTGGTGGTTCCACATAAACTTCTTCTGCCAGGATACCATTCAGAAAAGCTGACTTGACATCCATCTGATAAACCTTGAACCCTTTGAAAACAGCATAGGCCAGAAACAGTCTGATAGCTTCTAGTCTTGCCACAGGAGCAAATGTCTCAGCATAATCAATCCCCTCTGACTGTGAATACCCCTGGGCTACTAGCCTTGCCTTGTTTCTAACCACTACATCATTTTCATCCTTTTTGTTCTTAAAGACCCACTTAGTGCCTATGACTTTCCGATGTTTGGGCCTCTCCACTAGAGTCCAAACTTCTTGTCTTGCAAACTGGTTTAGCTCCTCTTGCATAGCTACAATCCAGTTTGGATCTTCAAGAGCTTCATGGATATTCTTGGGTTCTATCAGAGACACATAACAACTGAATTGAGCACCCAAGTTTAGCTTTCTTCTGGTCTGAACACCCACACTTGGATCTCCTAAGATCTGCTCAGCTGGGAAATCAGACAACTTCTTCTTGCCTCTCTGAGGTGCCATGGTTTGCTCCTCTTGGGTCTTGTCTGATATTCCCCCTTGGTTAGTGTCAGGAGTCAATGTGCCATCATCTGGTGCTGATGAGGGCTTATCAGCTGACTTGGGCTCATCATCTGAATCTGAATCTGATTATATCCTAGGTACCACTACCTTAATCAGATCTGGTTTGTCTGACTGATTCAGCTAATCCACCTCTTCTGCTAGCTTCTCCTTGCTATACTCATGAATAGATTCATCAAATACAACATGGGGTGTCTCTTCCACACAGAGAGAGACTTTATTAAAGACTCTATAGGCTTTGCTACTTCCAGAATATCCTAAGAATATTCCTTCAGCAACCTTAGCATCAAATATCTTTAACTTAGTCTTTCCATTGTCATGGATGAAACACCTACACCCAAAATATGGATAGAGGAAAGATTAGGAGTTTTACCTTTGTACATTTCATAAGGAGTCTTCCCATGTCTCTTGACCGGTAGACACCTATTTTGGATGAAGCAAGCAGTATTGATGGCTTCTGCCCAAAACCTTTGAGGAGTCTGATATTCAGCTAACATGGTCCTTGCTGCCTCCTTGAGAGTTCTGTTTCTCCTTTCAGCTAACCCATTCTGCTGAGGTGTTCTGGCAGCTGATGTCTCATGCTGAATACCATTATCCCTACAATAGTCAGAAAAAATAGAGTTAAGAAACTCAGTACCATTATCACTTCTGATTATGACTATGCTGAGGTCCAGCTCCTTCTGAATCCTCTTGAACAACTCCAGCATCTTGACCATAGTCTCATTCTTCTTGAACAAGAACACTACCCAAGTGAATCTTGTATAATTATCAACAATCACCAGTGTGTACTTCCTTCCACTAAAGCTAAGAGGTGAGACTGGTCCAAACTAGTCCATATGAAGCAGTTGGAGTGCTTTTGTTGTTGAAGTACTCTGCACATCTTTGAATGAGGCTTTAGTCTGCTTTCCTTTCTGACAAGCATCACACTTCTGCTCAGATGCAAACACCTCATTTAGTAGTCCTCTGACAAGACCCTTCCTTGCAACTTTGTTGAGTGTCTTGAAGTTTAGATGACCTAACCTCTTGTGCCAGAGCCTGCTGATCTCTGATGAGCTTTTAGCAACTAAACATGAGTCAGCTGGACAACTTGCAAAATCTGCAAGATACATATTACCTCTTCTGAGGCCAGTTAGTAGCACCTGCTCATTTAAATCATTAATAACAAGGCAAGAGTTCTTAGAAAATCTTACTGAATATCCCTTGTCACAGAATTGGGATACTGACAAAAGATTGTGCATAAGCCCTTCTACATAGTAGACTTCTTCAACTCTTGTTCCTTTGATCAGCAGGGTGCCAACTCCTCTGGTGACTCCAAAATTGTTGTCACCGAACACAACTCTAGGCCCATCAAGCATCACAAAATCCTGGAGGAGATGCTTCTCAAAGGTCATGTGCTTCGAGCA